>JAVSCE010018364.1:0-94197 GCA_032199065.1 Smutsia gigantea
AAATGACAGCATTAGGTTATAAAGAATTTTGGTTTCATTTATCTTATCTCTCTAGACATAATTCAGTAATTATGTTTCTGAGCTAATTAAAACAGAAGAGTCTATCTAAGTGATCTGTCTGAGAAACAACAGCAATTTAATAAACCTCCAAAGGATTATTTTCCTATGGGACCAAAGAATTTCATTTCCAGACACTACATAAGAGGAAAAAGGGGGGATTTATTGGCATCTCTGCTGTACATATGCCCTGCTTACCACAGTGTCGGAAACACACAACAGCTCTGCATGGGAACTATGTCAGGAACAGTGATGCTCACAGCACTGAGGACAGATTATGGAAGAGGATTTCCCTGAAAAATGCTGGATATTGATCACACAATATGTGACGCTGAAAATTTTAGAAATGTGTTAAATTTATATTAAAGCCACTAAGGGTAGGTTGGTAGATAATATGATAGGTCTTATCAAATAGCAGTGGTGAGCAGGACTACCTAGACAGCAGGAAAGAAAACAGGCAGTCCACATGGTACTTCTAGAACTCATGCACATAACTATGATTTTAGTTGAGCCTCGAGATAACACATTAAACAACTATCTCAAGATTATCCTTTTGATACAGTTCAAGAAAATTCCTGAAGAACTGCTATCATGAAATTAGATGTCTGACTACTTCAAAGAATAGATAATCTGCTGTTGCTTATTCTGCAAAGTCATCACACCTGTAGTCATGTGGAAACCCATGAGTACCATATGCTACTACCATAACAATTTCATAAGCTCATTTTTATCCATATATTTATTATAACTCAATCTTTAAAAAATACACTCATTTTATTTGCTTAAGTAAAGAATATAACCACATCAGTAAGTGATCAAGGAGATACGGTCGTTAGAAAAATAAAACTATACAAAAAAGATGGAATACCAGAATTGTTTTAGGAATGGAATACAAACTGGAAACTCTAGACTATCTACATTATAAGGGCACTGAGAATAAAGGGTTGAGGACTGAAAATTCAGCCACTGGTCTCAATATCAGAAATTAACTTTACTGAAATCTACTGACATAATGGATTTAAATGCCTTCAGTTTATGGAACCATTCTTGATTGTGAAAAAGGAAACTGAAACAAAAGAATTATGACTCAGTCGAAGTCCCCAAATGCCTATAGTAAAAATTAAAAGTTTGTATTCAGAGAGAGTCAACTATTAAAGTGAAACTATAAAACCATGTCTACCACAGTACAAAATTCACCTGTTTAATAGAAGAGCTTCTGGTGAGTATTTAAAAGACTTTTTAAAACTTATTTGGAGCTAGATCCCCTCAATGCCAAAGTTTCCTCTTCATCTTTGTAACCTAGTACTTAGCACAGCAAAAATAGCACATAGTAGGTATTATCATAGGTTTGCTGAATTTTACCTTATTTCACAGAACTAATGCTCCTAGAATTCTAACTTCCAAATTATCATCTTGGTTAAATATAACTTATAGTCTATATTATGTAATATAGCTTATCAATCATTTAAATGGAATGATTAGTCATATACTATATGCAACAAACACTAGTAGCAGGTAACTAGAATGTGAGGGTAATAAGGGATAGAAAAGTATGAAGGAGGTAGAGAATACAGTCACTTTCTAGTTTTTAATAGTAAATCATTACATTTAAATATAAACAGACACTAATAATTATAAAACACATGTAAGAGCTATGTGCAGACATCATTGGTGTTCATCTCTTAATTTTTCTTATTAAATCCTTTAGTTATTGCCTCACCTTTCCTATAGACATTACACATTAACGGACACAGAAGCCCTTGTAACTGCAAACTGCTCTGCTCTATACCAGAAAGTTTAAACTTGTATGCTTGTGTTGGGGGTGTAGGTGGGGAAGAGGAGAAAATATGCAGGCAATAAATAAGTAACACTTGTTTCCAAAGTCCTTGGGGTTAACAAAAGCTCAAGTGTAGATTTAAAATGGAACTTAGAAAAGCCTATAGCAAAAAAGAAACTTATAAAGCGATACTAACATCAAGTAACATATACGCTATTTCATCTAAGATGTACACTTTTTCTGCACATTTTAATATTCCTGAATGAGGATACATGTTTTTGAACTAATGGGATGTCATAGTTTAACTGCCAGAAGTTTTTTCCTATCTTACATGGTATAATAAATTGCATATTAAAGGCTGTTAATACTTCATTAAAAAATTTTTTACAGTGGTTTAGGGTGTTTCAGAGTCTAGATAATCTACCATTTAAAAATGAAGTATCTTTGAAGTTCTCTAAACACTAATTCAAAACGACAGTTCAATGTGGAGAACACAGGCAAAAAACCTGCTAAAATAAATAACCCCACAGCTCCCTAATCTCTAAGGTAAACTTGTTTCTCCTTTAAACACAATACGAAAGGGAAACCTTCCTAGAGAACAGAGGCTGTAAAAGGTACAAATATGTGAATATTGTGCTATAGTAACCCTCCGGAAGGAATGATGAGGGTCAGAAATGCATAGAGGATTCAGATCCTTTAAAGGGGAATCCTAAATTTAACTCACATAATTTTTCTTTCTGGACTTTCTCTCTTCTCCATCAGACATAGACTGTGGATTAGTCATGGAGAGTAAGAGGAAAAGTCCTGAAATTCTATTGGTAATCTAGTCCTCCTCCTTCAACCTAATCATTATGAGAGGAAAGCTCTAGTTCTTGAAAATTCCCCAAAGGAGGCTGACAGGGTTAAAACAAGCAGAGAGGAGAAAGGAGCTATGATGTGTGTCCCTGAGGCTTTCCACTGTGAAATCTAGAAATAAGAATTTCTCGTACACTTTTGCCTTGTGCACACTCATAGAAAAAAGTTCATATTATTTAAGAACACCTGCAGAAATTTCCTGTAAGAAATTAAAACAATGATTTCTATCTGGAATAAAAGTTTATCAAAATAATTTTCCGATCTATTACTGAACATGACACTCCCTGCAACTTCCTAATAAAAAGCATTAAGTCCTTCCTTCAAATAAATTATATATGAAAATAGTTTCTCTACCTAAACTAAGAGAAGAGAGATTATCTGGAATAATTCTGAAAAGTCCTACCTTTTCTTTGCAGCTGGAAAGCATGCTAATAATGCTAAGACAAACTGATTGGACTGAGAGCGCCGGGGACCAGTCTTCTGTTAGAATGGATAAACAGATATGACCATTGCTATAAACATGAGGATGAACGGGAATATTTTCACCAGTAAACATGACCTAAGAAAGAATAAAATGCCATTAACACTCAAATATTCTGTATTAGTACAAAATAAAATATTCTCTACATAACTTAATATTTTTAAAACAAACAAAATCAGTGCCAGAAACAAGTTTATTCTCGACTCAGTAAGTACTGGTTTCACTATATGAATGAACATGGTAGGGGTAAAACCCATATCTATTTTGTAGTTCAACTATTTTTCACAAATTCTCTTTAAAAATTTCTAAATTACCGTGCATTTTTAGAGTGAAAAACAATTACTTATGAGAACAGTTTTTCAAATTCTACTCATTGCTCTCTGCATATGGAAATCAAATACACTAAAATTCTGAACAAAAGTATTCAAATTCAAGATAATATAAATTACAGGTGGAAGGAAAACACCCCCACTCTTAATAAAGCTATCACCCGAGGTGCTATTATATGCAAATGGATGACTCCTATATATTCCAATTCTTCCAAACTCACATGTCCATTACAATGGGCACGAATCACTACTTATTAATCAATAAAATAACTATCTGCCTAGGTAAAAAAATAGGTTGAATGAGTCTCCCAATTAGGTATTGTTTTTCTCTGCCTTTTCTTTTACTAAATCCCTCCAACAGTTTTTCCTTTCTCTATCTTGCCTCAGCACTGTTTTGAAAGGTAATAAACTATTATTTCCTTCCATTGCCCTAATAATTCAACAAATATCCCAAGAGTAGTGTTTCTAAAACACATCTACCTAATCATCTGAATAGGGAGGGGAGTAAACTCAAATATCCTGAGGAAATTGTAAGCGTAGATCAAAGTAGGTCCAAGAAAGTAGAAATCTTTTATTTATTTTAAATAAAAATTAGTCCACAAATCTTTAAGTAAATCTTATACTTCAGTAAGACGTACTGTATTTATTCTGTTGCTTAGTAATAATTTTAAAAAATCAAGTGAAAATCTGGCTAAAAATACAAATTCAAGAGCCCCATTCCCACATATTCTGATTCAGTGGGTATGACAGGATTTTTGTGAAGCTCATCAAATACGAACCAGCAGTTCCCAAACCAGACTTACAGTATCTCTCTCAGCTCTGCAAACTGCCTCATACTTGAATACAGTAGAATACTGGTAAGGAGAAACTGTACCTTAAGTTACAACATAAACTAATGAGATACTGCTCTAGGCATACCCTGTTTCCTTTACAGAGCAGAAAAAAGAGCCAGTGAAGTTGGCCAGAGTAAGGTATGCCATAGTTTAATATGTAATATGTTATAGGAAATTACCATAAGCTGGGTTTTTATTTTTAAGTATCTAGCTATGAATCTGATTTATAATTTTTTTAATATTTACATTTTAACAAAGCAGTCTTTCATACGAGTAGGAGTCCTCTAATATTTCAAATATATGCTACTAACATATGGGATTCATTTCCTTGCCTGAAGCCAATATGAGACAGCAAAAGAAATTTTTTCTCAAAGGAATGTCTTAACATACTTGCATAGTTTTCTTCCTTTAATTTCTGGACATCACCCTCCATTCTCACTGAAATGAGCTAAATTAAAGCTGAAAAACAAAAGCAAAGTCTCAAAAGGAAACTGCCCTGCCTGACTGCTGAAAACTCTCCCCAACAGCCAACTTTGGCACAATTGTGTTCAAAGCATACCATTTATCTCAATCATATGTATCAATGTTAGCGCTTTTTTTCTTCACTTTTTGCTAAAAAAGTGCTGCTCTGCAAAAGGAAATGGCTATTTAAATGGTTTTGCAGTTCCACACTTTGAGACTATCCACGATTATTTTTTAAATTCATTTTATTTTTTATAATATAACTATAGTTTATTATATCCCATAATGTGTTGTAGAGATCTACACTGGGAATTTACAGATTTCAAAAAATAAGTATCTGCTTCAGGGTATTCATTTTGCCACAAAATGCCATTTGAGCAGTTGGATATTTTCATTAAGAACATAAGCAATGCTGTGGAGTATAAGAACAAAGAAAAATACTGAAGGTACAAAACAGCAGCAGACTCACAGAACCCAAGAATGGACTAATAGTTACCAAAGGGAAAGGGACTGGGGAAGATGGGTGGGAAAGGAGGGATAAGGGAGAAAAAGGGGCATTACGATTAGCAGATGTAATGTTGGGGGGGCTTGGGGAGGGCTGTACAACTCAGAGAAGACAAGTAGTGATTCTATAGCATCTCACTACGCTGATGGACAGTGACTGTAATGGGGTTGGTGGGGGGGACCTGATGAAGGGGGTAGTTTAAAAACCATAATATTGCACATGTAATTGTGGATTAATGATACCAAAATAAATTATATATTAAAAAAAAGAACATAAGCAATGCTTGAGAGCTCATTTTCTGGCCATAATTTTTTAAAGGATATTTCTTTTCCAGTAAGGTCTCTTTTTAAGAAGTCAAGTAAAACAGTGCTCTGGAAGTACTAAAAAGTGAAGAATTGCCAAGTTATCTTCTTTTGCAAAAATTAATCAATGTATCAGAAACCATCAAGGAAAACACACAGCCAAATACAAAGGTTACCACACATGCTTTGACTAGCCAATACACATAGCAGAAAGAAAGCAGTATTCTTCTTGGGCAGAAATTATTATAAACTAAATCACTTGGCCTGAGAGCCAAGAAGTATGCATGAACCACAAGGAAATCAGGATAGAAGAGGAAGTAAAGGTGATGAGCAGCAATAGAAGACACCAGCAGCAGAAGCGGCAGATGGTCTATTAGCAGAGAAGAGAGCTAGAAATCAAGGAGACAGAAAAGGCTCTGACTGAAAAGTAACTCAGATCGCAATAACTCTTTAAAAAAGGGGGGGAGGGGAGCTTTTTAACATGCGACATGCAAGCAAATGCAGACAGCCTGAAACTTTTAATCATCAAAAACAAGGGAACTAATTCGATGCACATATTATAGGTAACCCCAAGGGCCTAATCTGCCAGATACAGATTTTTAGAAGTTTATCTAAAAACGGAAAGGCTGAGTTTACATGCCAAAGATGAATTCCTGAAATGAAAAACAACAACAATAAAACCTTTTTCAACATTTGATTCATGTAAAAGGCTGGTAAGCAGTTTCCACAGTTTTGATATAAACTCTACTACTAGAGTTCTCTGCATGTGACAGTAGAGTAATGGGAGATGAATTTCTTCAAGATCATGCTCTTAACCATCCTCATTTATTTAATATGGGGCACAAGCCAAAGGAAGAAATGGACATTTCAGTTATTTTAATGCACCCAAGTAGGTTCTGAAAACTTAAGGAATGATTAAGGTCAAAAATCTTTTTTGGGGAGTCTCCATAGCTGACAAAACTAAAACAGACATGACAACACAACTGAATAAAATTAATCTGAAAACAAAGGAAATAAATATGAACTTTGCTAATTCATTTATTAAATTACTTATTTGTAAACAACTTACTCAGATTCAAACTAGTTATGTAGATGAAATAGAGTGAGCAATCCAACTGCACACATTCCCCACTGCATAAACAAAACTGAATAAAACGGAATTGCCGAACAAGCTATTTTATGGAGAAAAAGTCAATTTTAGATAAGTATCTTAGATCTAACATGTGTGAACCACCTGAAGTTCTAACTCTGCATCAGAAGCAGTACTCAGAATTCTCGAAATTTTCAAACATCTCCCTATCAATATGGAAGGCATACTACTCACTGGTTTCAGATTTCTGGAACTAGTGGTCTTGGTGTCAAGCTAGGCCAAACACAGTATATACAGCATGAGCAGTATAAAACAGACTATAATTATAAAAGCCAGTCTACAATATGAATACCAAGATTTCTCCAGGGAAAATATGAGGGAATGTTTTCTCTGATTAAAGTGATAAGTAGATGACAAATACTTAATGGGCGACTACAAAAACTTAACATACAAGCAGAGAGTTTTAATAACAAATCAGATAGCTAATTAGGAATAATGTATGTTGTGAGAAGTCTAGCATAAATGGTAAATATTTGACAAAAGTGACTGAATATTGGAATTTTAGCAGTTTTTGATTCAATCCACCCCTTTTATTCTAATATGAATGAGCAGTATTAATATTAATAGTTTTCCTGGTCTTCCATAATTACCACTACCATGCAGCTATAGATGTATTGCAAAGACAAAATTCCGGGATACAGTGAAACTAAATCTGGTTTCCTTTGGATGGTAAATACTCTCTCTCCTTTATACATTGCACTTTTCTAGTCTACCAGTCTTCTCCTTTACCCTCCCCTGTTTTACCGGCTTCAGTAACTGTTCTCCTTATTAACAGGTGTCCTAACTGCTAGACAGTTTAAAGCAATAAAAACTGTTTATTATTTAAGACGCTGGAAAGCTTAACCACAGCACAGGAAGCAGCAGGGAGAATCAGACCAATCATAAGTGGAAGGATGAGGCACTACGAAGACGGTGCACTGAGGATCTCTGCACTGAGGGAATTTTGAGTGATAAAACCATAGGGTCCATGATATGGGGGCAGGAACAGGAGGGGAAATATGGGTGAGGGGATTATTCTTTTGCCTCAGTGTTTCTAAAGACTTATAATCAAGGTAAGAATATTTTTAGCATTCTGCTCTTAGCATCAATATGGTTTCAAGATTAAAGAGACAATGCCCTCTTCCCCCTAAAAAAATATTCCCCTTCTATTTCTAAAATGCCTGTAAATTTTAAAAAATTGAGTTGAAAAGTTTAAAAACAAGTATAACTGGGCCCTTTACAAGGTAATACAGATGTGTTTCAGATTTATTTTATTCAAACAGGAAGCTCTGACAGAGAAAGGGGATATAAGATACTGGATATTTGAAGGGAAGAGCTGCTTATGTGAGGGAGGAGGGAGAAAGGAAAAGAAGCCAAACAGTAAAGATACTAAACTTGTGAGTACTTCATAGTTTTGATGGAGACTGACCATACCTCCCAATTCTTCTGAGATAAATTTTCAATTCTTTCACATTACAAGACCCTCTTTGATGGACCCCCAAATACCCTTCCACTCTCATCTTGTGCTGTAGCCCTCCATGTCTATACCTAAAATGACAACAGCATTTTCTCACAGATGTCTAGAAGAGGCCACGTCCTGTCACGCCTGGCCTTACTTTTGACATAAACTCTTCTGGTTCTTTAACTCCCAGGGAAAACTGGTTTTCTTTGCCCCAGCATTCTATTCTAAATCTGTCACTGCTTTCTTTTTTGTCCCAAAGCATACAATTCATATTTAAATTTGTCTTTCAATTTCAATGTCAATGCAACAGATGCATAAGTCAAAAAGTGTGGGGCCCTCCTTGACTCCTTTCCTTCATTCATATTCCACATCAATCTATCAACAAATCTTGTTGGCTCAACCTTTAAGGCAGGTCCAAAATATGGCGACCTTCCACACCTCTACTGCTACCCTCTGGTGTGAGTCGCCATCACCTCTCATCTGAATCACTGCAATAAGCTTATCTGGTCTCACTGCACCTGTGTGTCTCCGACAGTCAATCTGCCAAACAGCCAGATTTTTCCTTTTAATTTTAAGTAGGATCATGTCATTCCTCTGTTTCAGAATCTTTAAAGGCTTCCCATCTCATTCTGATTAGAAATCAAAATTCTTACAATGGGCTATAAATGTCCTATTATACAATCTCTAATGGACCCTTCAGCTCAAATTATCTCTCTGACCTATGCCCCCATCTCTCCTATTGCTTATATAAATAGCATTCTAAGGACCCACTACACGATCTCCAAAATCAGGACCTTTGCGTTTTGTCTTCACATGGCTTACTGACTCACATCTTTTAGAATTCTCGCTCTAGTGTCACCTTCTCAGTGAAAGCTTTCCTTATCATTCTATCCAATTCTACAAAACCCTCAACCCCTTTTTTCCTACTTGTTTTCACCATCTTTCACACTATATATATTTTACTTATTGTTTATTGCCTTTTTCTACAAAAATGCAAACTCCACAGAAGCAGTTTTTCTGTCCTATGATATGTACTCAATATTTACAGAATGAATGAATAAATGTCTACCTAACCAAATACTAAACAGATTATAAGCTGTTTGAAGGCAGGCACAATGCCTTTTTAATTTTTGTACTCTCTCCCATCTCTAGTACACAGAACATGTAACTGTGTTTTTGGCACACAACTCATGCTCAATACTATTTAGATCAACCAATCATATACCTGTATCCTAGTTTAGCAAAAGAGAATATATACAGGAAGATATTTTATTTACTATATGGCTCATGGTAAGTATGCATTAGCAGAAAACAGATATGAAAAGGTGCCCCAATCTCTGCTCCTATATTAAATGAAAAGTTTTATTGTTGTTACTGTTTGTTTTAAAGCAAAAGACTGGGCCAAACACCTTATTTTAGATAGGTAGCCTTTTCACTGTAAAGTGAGATACATGAAAAATAACTAATAGGGGAAAAAAACACAGCAAACTCTAAAGTTTATGTATGGTCTTCCAGATGGCACTTACAGATCCAACAGTAATTTCACAATGAGACTAGTCTATTCTAGGAGTATTTCCCCAAATCCTACTTTTGTTAAGTAGTGGTAAATTTAGTGCTGCTTACTGCATAACAAAATGATAGATTAATTACCGAACAAGTGCCAATCCTACCAGATTTCATCAAATAAAATCTTTGGTGAGTGGCAAATTTTACTGCCCTAGAGTGATTCCAACCACTTTCCCAGAATAATGAACCTCTGGAAAGTTTCAATTATTGGAAAAATCTTGAAATCTATATGTACATCAAGCACTGGTTGTTGGACCCATTTTAATTATTTTATAACCACACATGATGTGATTAATAAGAATTTAAAAATAATTTTAAAGTATTACATAAAATAAGTATTACATTAAAAATAATAAAGTATCATAGTGGCTGTCATTTTTTCAGTCATGGATATCAGAATATGCAACTCCTATGACATGAAGGAACTACAAAATTAACTGATGTTTAAGAAGAAATCCTCATAAACCAAAAGATTGGGAACTGCCTTAGAGCTTCCAAAGCTATCCTATATATAATCTTTCACTTTCAAAGATAACATTACTGAATTGATAGACATTTTCCCATGCTGGTACTCACACCTAATTGGCAGTATGGGAGACAAGTAACTTGGGTTTGAGTCTTGAGTATTCTACTAGTTTTTAAACCATGAACAGGACACTTTACTCCTATAAGTTTCAATTTCTTCACTTATAAAATGAGGATGAATCCATCTATCCTATTTCATTAAGAGCTGCTATAAGATAAAATCAGGAAGGAAGTTATGTTATAAATATGATACAAGTATTACTATACAGAAGAAGGCACAGAGGTAATGTGTGATGAAATGGTTAAGTTCAGACTTGACCGTAAAAGGACTTGAATGCTAAGCTAAAAAGCTTTTATATTTGACTCCATAGAAAATAAAAAACTATTAGAAGTTTTACTGAAGAGAGTGGGATGGTGGTTGTAGTGATGGTGGTGTCTGTACATATGAAAACCTGTAAGATAACTGCACCTTCAAAGAAATCTCAAGGAACTGTGAAAGGATGACGAGGAGTAGTAAAAACCAGAGGCTATTTTGTAATAGTCCAAATGAAAGTTAGTAACTTGGACTATAGCACTGACAGTAAGATAAGAAAAGAGCAGACTGACTCTAATCACTGCAAAAGAAATCTGAAAAACTGCATTGAAGAGTAAGGGAAAGGGAAGAACTTCAACATAAGCAGATATGTGAAGAGTATAGCTCCTCTACCCCCAAACTTTTTCCCTTATTTGAAAAGAGGAAATGCCGATGTCCAGAGGTATTTTAGTAGAGATACCCAACAAGGGTGTGAAACTAAACCTCAGAAAGAAGAGGTTGTACACAGAGCTGTAGATATGGTTAGCTGTTTAAGATGGTTAAAGACATGAGAGAAAAGGGAGGAGATAAGGTTGTGCTCAATAAAAATCTGGAGAACACCAAAATCAGAAGGAGGAGAGTAAAAGGAATTTGAGATAACATGATAGACTTTACTATAAATGCTCTAACTTATAGAAATTTTAAAGATGAAATTTAACTGATGCCAAAGTTTGATATTTGATTAAGAATTAAAAACTAAGGAGAGAATTTAGAGAACACATTTGACTTGGTTTCATGTTTACATACTATTTTCTTCTGATGAAAAGTTTGTTATGCTCCAGAACAAGCCTTCTCCATTATTCACCTAGACAAAAGCTTCTGAGCTGGTGAGTTGTATTCTTCCTTCAGATTCCTTCAACAAACTTAGCTGAAGTGAAGCAGAAGAAGAGGCTGAAGGTGACAAGGGGATACCTGAGACCCCAACAGCCTTCAAGCATTAATAGTCAGAAATGATGCTGATAAGCCAGAAGCCAACAACAGAAAGTAAAGATCATTTTCTGGAGAGAAGGAAGACATTTGCCTTGGTTTTTCACTTTAGTCTACAGATGTCTATTATAGAGGTCTAGAGGTCATGGCAACACACAGCTCTTTACTTTATTTTTATGAAAATGATAAAAGCCCCCCAAACCTTAATTTTCTGCTCACAGGAAAACTTTAGAACCAAGTAGGAAGTTTAATTCTACACCTCAAAACAGTTTTCTCTTTATCTATAGTACAATGTAATAACTGACTTCCATCTATGCTTCTACATGGCAGAAGAAGATTAAGCTATGTTTGGTATATTCTATTTTAAGTGGCAATAAAACATGATTTTTCTCAGAAATAGCATATTTTAGTATGTAACAAATTGAATTTCAGGTATTTGGGAAATTTTGTTTTCTAGAACACCTCATTACCTAGCAATACTAGATAAAGCTGGCATTGTCTTACCACTAGTAACTTAATATTAATTTGGCCACTAGTAACTCATTTACCCACCTCACCAAGCCAGAAATCTGGAAGTCATCCTACATACAGTCTCCCTTTCTCTAACCTCGAACGATTTAATCATACACTACAATTAAACACCTCTCAAAAATATTCCTCTACCACAATCCCTTGTCCAAATATTAAGCCATTAAGTAAAGTGACTATGCCTTAAATTATAATGATCAGATTTGGGGCTGGTATCTACATATTTAACATCTTATAAAGGTTTCATGATATATTCCTCCCTTACAGTACTACAAGTCTGCAAAGACAGCATATCCGTGCAAAGCAAAGAAATATTCCTTTTAATAAAGCACTGCCCCCTCACAATATCATTCTATCTCATCTAAAAGAAGTGACTCGCTCCAGTTACTCCAAAATGCTAGTTCTCCCACAGCCCAAGGGACTAGGTTAGCTTTCCTTCCTCTTTTCTGCTGACATCTATGGAGAACCAACTCTGTTAAGTTCTTGGAAGTACAAAAGCAGTAAAGCCCTAATCTCAATAAAGTAAAATGTTCATAAGATCTTGACTATATTACCAATAAAAGAACAAATCTATTCACATAGTTATAACAAATTTCTTTTGTTAAGTTTTTACTAAGTAAAAATACCACTAATTTATAGTATTCAACTATAATCTAAAAATATAATAAATTTTAAAAATGTGAGGCAGTTACCTGAGGAGAGTCAAAAGGATATCGACTACTAAACTTAAATAGAAGCTGAAATTTTTCCCCTTCATACAAAGTACCTGGAGCACCTTCCATGTCTACAATCCACCTAGAATAGAAAGAAACAAATTAAAAACTTCAGGTAGAAGGGATTGGGGTGAGAAGGAGAAAAGTACTTCCTCTATGCCAGGCACTGGGCTAGGAGCCATTCAAGTGCAACAGCACAATTCATTCTCCCAACAATTACACAGTAGGTATTAATACCCCAGGCCCTATTCCCTCCTCTGATACCCAAGGGTTAAATAACTAGATCAAGGTTAGACAGCTAGCAAAGGGCAGAGCAAAAGTTTAACCCAAATCTGAAAAACACAAACAAAAAAAACCCCCCAACTCAGTTATGTTCACACCAAAGCCTGCACTCTTCCTACTAAATTTATGCTACCTTAATTTCCCAAAACACTATTTCTATAATGACTGGAAAGATTTTATTGATAACATCAAACTAATGAACTGCTTTTCTGAGAGCAATTATTTTGGAAGCAATAGGGGAGGTAGGTATCAACAATAACTACAGAGAATTGTAGCTGTCACACTGGTTTTTCCATCCTACACAAGACTAAATAGGAAAAAAGTAGATAACTTGAGATCAGTCCATTTAACCTAACAGTTATTCAAGGCTCTATATAGCCATTCCTTGTGTCATTATGTTTCAAAGGTTTAATAAAACACAAAATAGATTCTATGGCATCTATGCAAGCTTACTTCGTTTCTCCATATATAACAATCATGAATATAAATGTTTATATTCTGCACACTATCTCTTGCTCTTTAAAAAAAAAAAAAAAGAGGAGAGGAGTAAGAGGAATAGGCATTATGATGGCAAGGAAATGGGGCAGCTTTTAGAAGCAAAAGTGGACCGAAGTCATGAGTTCCTGATTATAGCACTGCCACTTAAAATTATTGTACATGTGGCCAATTCCTTTAATCTTATGTGTCAGGTATAAACATTTATTATTTTAAATACAGGAATACAGGAAAACAAAAGCAAGTAAAACTAAGAATACAGTGTTGGAGTTCTATTCATCACTCTACATAATGGACTTTTAACAAAATTTAAGTTTATTTATTTTTAATATCTATTTTACAAATGAAGTAAAATAATTAATGTGCCTACTCTCTGAAAGCAGTCGGCTAATGAATGAAGACCCTTAAGAGCATGGCTATTCATTTTCAGAATGTGTGCTGAATACCATACATGGTTATAAAAGATATGACCACAGACCAAGGGAGCAATATTTTACAGTGAAATTAGACAGCTCTTCCCCTTAACTAGCAATGTGGTCATGAGGAAGCTGTTTTACCTCCGGTTTTAACTACTACAATTGTAAAATAGATATTACCATAAATAAACAAACTTAAAATTAAAAGAAAAAAGATAATCATTCAGAAGCATTGGAAAGAAAAATGACATTACATATGCAAAAAACCTAGCATATTCCTGACATCAGAGCCAGTACACAGTGAATTAAACACAACGCATAAGTTGAATTTAAAAACAAAAACAAAAACTTACTCTTTACAAACTAAGTCCTTCCCAGCCATCAAAATCCCCTTTTATCATTCCCTGGACACCCACTATGCAGAATGATATTCCAAGGAAAAAATCAGAGGCCATCCTGGTGCCCTTTCATTCTGTTTATAAGGCAATTTTTAGGATACAATGTACTGTAAATTTACATCTGATTTATCTAAGCACAGCTTTTAAATATAGCTAAGCAAAGATCTCAGTAATCCTTCCGATATCTGGGTGAGACAGGTCAAAGAAGGCGTACTTTTCAACATTGTGCAGGATAATTTTAAACAAATTTTATTAATTAAAAAAGTAGTATGTGTTCACTATAGAAAATTTAGGGAAGTATAAATAAAACAAAAATCACCCAAGGATAATCACTGTTAAAAATTTTGGGGGTACATTTTCATTCTAGTCATTTTGCAGTTCCTGTATCAATGTAAACAAAGTTCACTAGAGTTGCATTATGTGCACACTTAAATTACATAAATTCAAACCATCGGTGTTTATGATTCCAACTGAAAGTACATGCCTCAGGAGTAAGGATAAGATGGCAGAAGTCTCAGTTTTTGACTTCCTGTGAGTAGCTGCTGCTCGATGATTGTGTTTAAACAGGTATTTTCATGTATTCATGGCTCCTTATCAAAGGACAGGCAACTGTTCCCCTCTGAAGGAAAAACTAGCTTTGTTGGATATATTAAGACAGGATCCATACCAAGTATATAGCCTCTTTCAGGGATTTTCAAAGGTAATTATGACTATACAAATTTCTGCCACACATGCTGACTAGAGGGTAACTCAAGGAATGTCACTTCACTGTACTGTTCTGAGAAACCCATTTCTCTATTATTGACATTTACATTGTTTCCAAATTGTTCCTAGACATAGTAATATTGTAATAAGTATAGTAAATTCTAAGTCAATCTTTTTGTATTTCTTTTTACTTCTTTAGAATAGCATAGGGGTTTATTTATTAGGTCAAAAGATATGATATTCCTATTTCTTAAGGTCTTAATACATGCTACGAAACTATCCTCCAGAAAGCTGAATGTGCTTTTATCATCTTCCTTATCCATACCCACATCCATATAATCCACTTGAACAACTATTTTAAGATCTGATTTTATAAGACTATTTTTATATCCTAGAAGATGGACTGAAGATTAAGTTTTTTGTGATTCTTTACAATAAATTATTTTAAAAGAAAAATGATTGCCTGACAAACATCTCTAAAGGACAGATTTATCTGTGACAATGACAATGCTGTTCATAATTTGTGGTATAACTACTCAATCATCTATATGCTTCTGTTTGTAAAAACATAAAACATTCCCTTAACTTTTTATAAATCATTGTGTGGTTCCCAAAAAAGTGAAAGATGAAAAAGGAAGCTAAGTTATTACCAATGTCCCTGTAAACTACAGGTCTAGCAGTTACAGGATATTCTGAAATAAGTTAACAAAATGAGAGAGGAAAAAAGATGAACATGGAGCATAATACATTTGTTTGGTTATACAGAAGAAAATATCACTTATTAGTTATATAGAACAAATGCCATACACTTGAAATGTGTTTCGTTTTCAAATGTTGTTTCATATAAATGAAAAATCAACTGAGAGCCACAAAAAGACATGGAGAATCTTAAACTTACTAAGTAAAAGAAGCCAATCTGAAAAGATTGCATATTATATGATTCCAACTACATGACATTACAGGAAGGGGAAACTATGGAGACAATAAAAAGATCAGTGGTTGCCAGGGGTTGGAATGGGATGAATAGGAGGAGCAAAAGGGATTGCTAGGGAAGTGGAAGTATTCTGCATGATACCATAATGATGATACATGTCATTTTCCTAAGTCCATAGAAAGTACAACACCAATAGTAAATTGTAATGTAAACTACAGACTCTGGGTGATTATGATATGTCAGTGTAGGTTCATCAATAGTAACAAATGTACCACTCTGTTGGAGAATATTGGTACCATGATACGATGCATGTCCGAGAGTACAGTACAGTATACAGGAAATCTCTGCACCTCCTGCTCGGTTTTACAGTGAACTTAAAAATGTTAATTGAGAGAGCAATGTTTTAAAGAGATTGTTACAGAGCTAGAGATCTGTACTACACTTTCAAATATCAATATATCCAGCCAAATGTCAATATATCAATTCTTCATATTCCTGTTCTTAAAGCTTGACTCCTATTTTAAGTACTGACCTCAAATATAAACAAAATGGTTTCTTCCGGATAAGTATATCCATAAATTTTGGTCACTTTTATTCTCTAGACTTAGAATATCACTAAATATTTGAATTGTCCTATTTGTTCTGCAAGTTGGTTTATAGTAAACTTTTATCTCGTTGGTTCCTGTCCCTTTTACATTTTTGAAGATTTTTTTTAATGAGAAGATGAATTATTTTAAAATTTCCCCCTATTTCAGAACATTTACCCTTGTCTAACAGAATTACTAAATCAAGGAAGTGATAAGTATAGATTAGACTGGATTGTGAGATCTTAGGACGATATTCTTGAAAACATTTCAAATGCTCATTTTTAAGAAGAGACCTGTATATCTCTGCTCTTCTTGGTATCATATCTGGGAAGAGACTTCTACTCCACTTCCAAGGAAAGAGCTGAATTAGAACACTTCTGTGTCCTCCCACCTTTCACTTTTCATCCTCACGCAAAAATTTATCAGAAAAGATTGCTGAGAGCCTACATTCATTTAGCTATCTTCGGCACAGGAGGCAATGTGTTCAGGGCATAGCAATGGATCACCTCTTCTCTGTTACTCTCTTCAAAGCCTTCAGTGTGTTTATGGAAAATCTGATAAATAACCTCATTCTAAACTGCTCTACTATAGATGGTCATTTCATAAACAAAATTAGACCAAAGTTTTAAAATGCTGCCTCATCAGCAGGAAATTTTTTAAAAATATTACTAACCAAAGACAGGGTTTAAAAAAGGAAGTTTTACAAATTACACATTATATACAATGTGTACAATACTATTACATAAAATAAAATTGTGCATATAAATACACAGATTAGATGTTTATTTCCTGTGCAAGAAAATGGGATGAAATATGTAAATAATTCTGTTTTAAAAATAAGTATATAGTCATACATACTTTACATTGATAATAAAAGAAACAAGTAAGTACTTTAAAAGTCAAATACTTACTGTGTAATTGAATTTTGAACACTCTTTTCATTTAAAGTCATCCCGGGAGGTGGGTCATTTTGCAAAGCCAACAGTTCTTTCTGCAGTCGTTTCTAGAAAGAGTATCAATAATAATTGTACTTTTCTTTCCAACATATTCCTCTAGTTAATACAGTTTGAAATCCTTGGTTAAACTCCTTAAGATGCTCGTACCTTTTCATTTACAAGCTCTTTAATAAAATCTTCTATATATCTTACATGCCCAACTCTCAATTTTTTAATTGCTATATTAAACTTCAAAATCTATTGTCAAAATATTTCTAAATTTATTTGTGAACACTGATGCTGTAAAGTGCTTATGAAGAGCAGCCAGCTACCTACAAAACACAGCGACTCTACTGAGGTCATAAGGTCTCAGCCTAGGTTAAAAGTGTGTAAAAAGTTTTAGTTGTGCATCCTTTATTGCTTTTCAATTATAAAAACCTAAGTTCTCTCTCTACAATCCTCAAAGAATGCATCATTTTAGACAGACAAGCTTTTCAGAGGAACTACACAAGTAACCTTTCATGCAAAAAGTCTTGAAAAAATTTAAATAATTTTAATTTATAATTTACAGTCCATATGTCTATTTTCTTAAATAGTTTCATCTGTACATAATTTAATCTTTCAGTATGAGAATATAACAGGTCAGGGTCCAAGATATGTATTTTTTCACATTGTAGATGACCCAAAATGGCTATGTATTTTTGCATTTATACAGCTTTCTTTTATTATTCAATTCTTCCCTTGTATCACCAGTGGACATACTTTTCCAATGTACAATCAAAACAGAAGCCAAAACAGGCTACAAGCTAGGCCTTTTGTGCCAGTTAGCCACGGGGTGGATGCAAAGGAAGTTCTTGAAGGAAATTAAAAGTGCTACTCTTCTGAAAACATGAACAATAAGACAAAGCCTCACTGATGATACATTAGAAGTGTTAGTGGTCTGGATAGAAGATCAGATCAACCACATTCCCTTAAGTCAAACCCTGATCCAGAGCAAACCCTAACTCTTCAATTCTATGAAAGCTGGGAAGTGAGGAAGCTGTAGAAGAAAAGTTTGAAGTTAGCAAGGGTTGGTTCATGAGGTTCATAAGGAAAGAAGACATCTCTCTAACATCAAAGTGCTGGAGAAGCTGCAGCAAGTTACCCAGAGATCTAGCTGAGATAACTAGTGGAGGTGGCTACAACATTAAAACAACAGATATTCAATGCAGATGAAACAGCTTTCTCCTGGAAGGTACCAACTAGGACTTTTATAGTTAGGAAAAGTCAACATTTGGCATCAAAGCTTCCAAGGACAGGCTGACTTTCTTGTTAAGGGCTAGTGCAGCTGGTGACTTTATGTTGAAGCCAATGCTCATTTACCATTCAAAAAATCCTAGGTCCATTAAGAATTATGCTACATTTATTTTGCCTGTGCTCTACACAGTAAATGGAGCAACAGAGACTGGATGATGGCCCATCTGTTCACAATATGGCTTACTGAATTTTTGAAACCCACTGTTGAGGCCCACTGCTCAGAAAAAAAGACTCAATATACTACTGCTTATTATTAACAATGCAGCTGATCACCCAAGAGCTCTGATGGAGATGTACAATGAAATTCATGTTGTTTGAATGTCTGCTCACACAACATCCATTCTACAGCCTATAGACCAAGGAATAATTTTGACTTACACATCTTAGTACTTAATTTCATAAGACTACAGCTGCCATAGATAGTAATTTCTCTGATCTGGACAAAGCCAACTGAAAACATTCTGGGAAGGATTCACCATTCTAGAAGCCATTAAGGATATTTGTGATTCATGGGAAGAGGTCAAAATATCAACATACATAAGAGTTGGGAAGTTGATCCAACCCTCATGCATGACTTTGAGGGGTTCAGGACTTCAGTGGAAGAAGCAACTGCAGCTGTGGCAAGAGAATAGCAAGAGTTAGAATTAGGAATGGAGCCTGAAGATGTGACAGTATTTCTGTGCTCTCATGATAAAACTTGAATGGCTAAGGAGTTGCTTCTTATGGATGAGCAAAGAAAGTGATTCTTGAGATGGAATCTACTCGTGGTAAAGATGCTGTGAAGACTGTTGAAATGACAATGGATTTAAACTACTACATAAATTTAAGTTGATAAAGCACTGTATGGTTTAGGAGGGCTGACTGCAATTTGAAAGTACTTCTACTGTGAGTCAAATGTCATCCAATAGCATCGCATACTACAGAGAAATCATTTGTGAAAGGAGGAGTCAATGGATGCAGCAAACTTCATTGCTGTCTTATTTTAAGAAATTGCCACAGACATCTGAAACCTTCGGTATCCACTATCCTGATCAGTTAGCAGCCATGAACATTAATAAAGGTGAGAGCCTCCACCAGCAAAAGGACTATGACTCAATGAAATGATGGTTAGAATTTTTTAGCAGTATTTTAAAATAAAGATATGTATATTTTAGACATGTTATTGCATGCTTAATATAACATACTATACACACCAAGATTATACTGTAAACATAACTTTTATATGAACTGTGCAAACCCCAAAATTAATCTGATTCATTTTATTGCAATATTTGCTTTATTGTGGTATCTGCTTTTATTGTGGTGCCTGGAACTGAATCCACAGTATCTTATTTGCTTTATTGTGGTATCTGCTTTTACTGTGGTGTCTGGAGCTGAATCCACTGTATCTCCAAGGTATGTCTATACTCTAAAGCAGTAACCCTTCTTTAGGGTATAGAGAAATTTAAACAAGATACAGAAAAACATTTAAAATGTAGAGTTATGACAACGGTTCCTAATACAACTGCACATAATATGGCCAACAATGTTTTCTCCTATTTTATTTACCAATCATCCTAGGGTGGGAGGTTAATAAGAGGAGCATGATGGAAAAAATAATACCATACACATTAATACCATTACATTATCTAGTAACCACTATTTTCCCCTCAACAATATTAAGCAATTGCAACAACAACCATTTCTCTTTCAGGGTGAGATGCTAGGCAAAGCAATAATTTTACGTTATTTTAAAATAAAGATTCTGAAAGAACAAAACAGTGGCAGACTCACAGACTTCAAGAGACTAGGGGTTACCAAAGGGGAGGGTGAGTGGGGAGGGAGGGAGAAGGGGATTGGGGGGTATTTTGATTGGTAGACATGGTGTGTGTGGGGGGTCACAGGTCTCAGTGTAGCACAGAGAAGACATGTAGTGACTCTGTGGCATCTTACTACACTGATGGACAGTGACTTCAATGGGGTATGGAGGGAACTTAATATAGGTGAATGTAGTAACCACAATGTTTTTTATGTGAAACCTTCATAAGAGTGTCTATCAATGATACCTTAGTAATAAAATAAAATAATAAAATGAAATAAGGCAGATTTTGATTTGTGAAAATTAAGGAAACATTATTTCCTACTGAATTCTAGGTATGCTTCTACAGACCTTAGTTCCTAACAGCTATTATTGACACTTTCTACTTTTTGGTAATAGAAACCCTTTAAGAAATATAAGTATTCATTCTTATTTTAAACTAACATTTTCAAAAATCAGATTAGGAATGCAAAAAGTGACAAAACCAAATGATTTCTTGTTCTGAAAAAGCCCAGAGCCTAAAAGGAGAGACAGTATGTAAATAATTTCTACAAGCTTTCAGGGTACCTTAGTGCCCGAAAGAAGAGAGTGGTCAGAGGGAAAAAAGCAGGACTGTGGTAAACTTGAAGCCAAAGGAAGAATATGTTTAAAAGACTAAGCAGAATCTCATTTCGAATACAATGGCAGAGTAAATACTCTGAATAATTTTATAGAAAATAAAAACAAAACAAATGCAGGAATTTTGAAATGGAAGGATAGGGGTTGGATTTTGCCTTAGGAGTTTCTACCAAATCCAAGGGGACAAGACCAAAAAGTAAGGAACCTGACAAGAAAACTACAAAAAACTATGTCCCCTCAGTATAAGTGTAAGCACGATAAAGGGCACATATGGAGACAATGAACCTAGCCTATTTTGAACCTAGCAATGGGTAGTAAAGAAAAAATTCTTCCACGGAAGGTCATAACCTCAAGTAGACACCCACATGGGTTTGCAGTCTGAATTTCTGCTACCTGAGAATCTTAGGCAAGAATCTACTCAAAAGTGGTCTGGGAAATAATGCTCAGGCAACTGGCAGAAGAAAACAGAAATCTTGGAGGAATACAAGACCGTCCTTTGAGGCAACAATTTTGCTTTACAGAATCTAGAAAGATACATTAAAAATTAAGGACCAAGTGAGAAATTATTGAGAAGACAATAGCATGCAATACCTGATATGATTAAAAAATCTATCTTCTGCAACTGGAAAAACACCAGATCCCCAATTAATGTAATTTAAATTTTTGTTGCACTTACATAATTGTGAACAACTTAAACTCTAAGGCAGAGATTATGGTCTATTTATCTTTGTGTCCCTAGTATTAGCACAGATACTTAAGTGAAGTATCATTGATATACAATCTTATGTTGGTCTCAAATGTACAACAGTGGTTCAACAGTTACCCATATTATTAAATCCTCACCTCCTCTACTGTGGTTACTATCTGTCAACACTGACAGATGTCACAGAGTCACTGACTATATTCTCTATGCCATACTACCGTCCCCATGACCAACTTATATTGTGATTGTGAATTACTGTGCTCCTTTATCCCCCTTCCTCTCCCTGCCTCAATCCCTCTCCCTTGGTAACCACTACTCACTTCTCAGGGTCTATGAGTCTACTACTATTTTGCTCCTTCTGTTTTTATATTCTACAAGTAAGTGAAATCATATGGTATGTGTCTTCCTGGCTTATTTCACTGAGCATAATACCCTCTAAGCCCATCTATGTTGTAGCAAATGGCAGGATTTATTTTCTTTTTATGGCACATTTATGTTTTACCTATTAGTAAATGTCTAAAAGAAATTAATAAAGATACTGACTGCCTCACTATTTGCAAGAGCAAAACTCCAGAAACAATATATCTATCAGTTAAGTAATTATACAAATTATGGAATGTGGAAACACAATGGAAATAATACGAAGAAAGAATGATGTAGAATTACATGTACTAACAAAAAAGAACCCAAAACATACTGAAATGAAGAAAAAGCCTAAAAAATATATCTAATCCCTTTATGGTAAAACAAAAGCAAGCAATCTGTTTAAACAAATGTTATGTATTATGTACACAACGGAAACCAGAAGGAAGCACATTCAACCACAGCTAACCACTGAACAACACAGGTTTGAACTATGCAGGCCCACCTGCAAGTTTTTTTCAATAAATACACTGAAAAATTTTCTGGAGATCTGTGACAATTTTAAAAACATTTTCTTTTCTCTAGCTTACTATTCAGTAAGAATAAACTATATACTACATATAAGATACAAGTTAATCAACTGTTTATGTTATCAGTAAGGTTTCTGGGCAACAGGTTATTAGTAAAGTTTTAGAAAGTCAAAGTTGTATGTGGATTTTTGACTACACAGAGGACAGCGCCCCTAACCCTCACATTGTTCAAGGGTTAACCGTATTTTACAGTGGTTGCAGCCTACAGGTGGAAATGGAAGAGAAAGAAGACACCACTATTTACACTATGTATTTTTGTATCATAACTCTTTTACAACATGAATCTAGAAGTGTATTTCTGGTATAAATAAAAACAAGATGTAAGGGCTCAATGGATGATGATAAAACATGACTAACATTCAAAACACAAACAACAAATGTTGACAAGGATGTGAAGGGGAACCCTCCTACATTACACTGCTGGTGGGAATGTAAATTAGTTCAACCACTGTGAAAAGCAGTATGGAGGTTTCTAAAAAAACTAAAAATAGCAATACCATTTGACCCAGGAATTCCACTCCTAGGAATATACCTAAGAATGCAGCAGCCCAGTTTGAAAAAGACACATGCACCCCTATGTTTATCGCAGTGCTATTTACAAAAGCGAAGAAATGGAAGCAACCTAAGTGTCCATCAGTAGATGAATGGATAAAGATGTGGTACATATACACAATGGAATATTATTCAGCCATAAGAAAACAAATCCTACCATTTGCAACAACATGGATGGAGTTAGAGGGTTTTATGCTCAGTGAAATAAGCCAGGCGGAGAAAGACAAGTATCAAATAATTTCATTCATCTGTGGAGTATAAAAACAAAGCAAAAACTGAAGGAACAAAACAGCAGGAAACTCACAGAACCCAGAATGGACTAACAGTTACCAAGGGAATGGGACTGGGGAGGATGGGTGGGAAGGGAGGCATAAGGGGGAAAAGGGGCATTACGATTAGGACACCTAATGTACGGGGGGGCCACGCGGAAGGCTGTATACCATAGAGAAGATGTAGTGATTCTATAGCATCTTACTACACTGACGGACAGTGACTGTAATGGGGTATTGTGGTGGGGACTTGATAATGGGGGAAATCTAGTAACCAAAATGTTGCTCATGTAATTGAATATTAACGATACAAAAAAAAGCCATGGAGGCAACCCAAATGTACATTAACTAATGAATGGGTAAACAAAATGTTACATCCATACAACGGAGTATTTTCTGGACATAAAAGAATGCAGTACTGACACATGTTGCAACATAGACAAATGTCAAAAACATTATACCAAGTGAAAGCAGTCAATCACAAAAGGCCACATAAAGGATGATACCGTTTATATAAAATGTCTAGAATAGGCAAATCTGTAGATACAGAAAGCAGACTGGTGGCTGTCTGAGGATGGGGAGTGGCGTGATGGAGTGAGTGCTTATGGGTACAAAGTTTCTTTTGGGGATGATGAAAATATTCTAAGATTATAAGGAAGGTTGCAAAACTGGCTAAATATACTGAAAACCACTCCTTTGTACACTTTAAATGGGTGAATTATATGGAATGCAAATTTTATTTAAATAAAACTAAGAAAAAAACCCTCAATGGATAGATTAAACAAATTAAACAGAAGAAAGAATTAGTACCTAAGATGATCCAAAGATCTTACCCAGGATGTGACAAAGAAATAGAGATGAAAAGTATGAGACAAAGAACACAAAAGAGAATAGGAGGTAACATTTAAGAGATAATGCCTGAGAATTTCCCAAAATTGTTAAAGACATCAATCCTTATATCCAAAAGTCCAATGAATTCCAAACAGCATAAATAAAAAGAATTCCAAACTTGAACAGATCACTGTGAAAGAATGTAAAAGTACCTAACACCAACTAATCTTAAAACCAGGTGAAAAAGATTACCTACAAAGTTATGGAAATTAGACTTTTGGATATCATTTATAGACCAACATGGAAGTCAGGTAACACTAGAGTGTAGAAAACAGAATTGTATCTTTCATGTAAGTGAAACAGCCTTTTAATTCTTATTTCTAACCAAACTAAGATTCAAGAACAAGGATAAAATGAAGATATTTTAGAACAGTTTACCACTAAACTAATAGTAACAAACTAAAAAAATCTTGACTTCCTTCTGAAAATGATCCCAAATGACAGGTCTATGACACAGAAGTGGTGAGCAAAAATATGTAAATATGCAAGTAAATATAAAGTGACTGTATAAAACACAGGCTCACAATATTTTTTTGTCATTTATTTTTTATAAATTTATTTGGTATCATTAATCTACAATTACATGTGCAATATTATGGTTATTAAACTACCCCCTACATCAGGTCCCCTCCACCAACCCCATTACAGTCACTGTCCATCAGCGTAGTGAGATGCTATAGAATCATTACTTGTCTTCTCTGAGTTGTACAGCCCTCCCAGAGCCCCCCAAACATTACGTCTGCTAATCGTAATGCCCCCTTTTCCCCCTTATCCCTCCCTTCCCACCCATCCCCCTCAGTTCCTTTTCCTTTGGTAACTATTAGTCTGTTCTTGGGTTCTGTGAGTTTGCTGCTGTTTTGTTCCTTCAGTTTTTTTCTTTATTCTTATACTCCACATATGAGTGAAATCATTTGATACTTGTCTTTTTCGGCTTAGCTTATTTCACTGAGCATAATACCCTCTAGCTCCATCCATGTTGTTGCAAATGGTAGGATGTGTTTTCTTCTTATGGCTGAATAATATTCCATTCTGTATATGTCCCACATCTTCTTTATCCATTCATCTACTGATGGACACTTAGGTTGCTTCCATTTCTTGGCTATTGTAAATACTGCTGCGATAAAAATAGGGATGCATCTGTCTTTTTGAAACTGGCTGCAGCATTCTTAGGGTAAATTCCTAGGAGTGGGATTCCTGGGTCAAATGGTATTTGTATTTTGAGTTTTTTGAGGAACCTCCATACTGCTTTCCACAATGGTTGAACTAATTTGCATTCCCAACAGAAGTGTAGAAGGGTTCCCTTTTCTCCACAACCTTGCCAACATTTGTTGTTTGTGTTTTGGATGCTGGCCATCCTCACTGCTGTGAGGTGATATCTCATTGTGGTTTTAAATTGCATTTCTCTGATGATTAGCGATATGGAGCACTTTTCATGTGCCTGTTGGCCACCTGAATTTCTTCTTTGGAGAAGTGTCTATGCACGTCCTCTGCCCATTTCTTAATTGGATTATTTGCTTTTTGTTTGTTGAGGTGCATGAGATCTTTATATATTTTGGATGTCAACACCTTATCGGATACGTCATTTATGAATATATTCTCCCATACTGTAGGATGTCTTTCTGTTCTACTGATGGTGTCCTTTGCTGTACAGAAGCTTTTCAGCTTGATATAGTCCCACTTGTTCATTTTTGCTTTTGTTTCCCTTGCCTGGGGAGATATGTTCATGAAGAAGTCACACATGTTTATGCCCAAGAGATTTTTGCCTATGACTTTTTTCTAAGAATTTTATGGTTTCATGACTTAGATTCAGGTCTTTGATCCATTCTGAGTTGACTTTTGTGTATGGGGCTAGAGAGTAGTCCAGTTCCATTCTCTTACATGTAGCTGTCCAGTTTTTCCAACACCAGCTGCTGAACAGGCTGTCATATCCCCATTGTATATCTAAGGCTCCTTTATCATATATTAATTGAACATATATGTTTGGGTTAATATCTGTTCCACTGGTCTGTGGGTCTGTTTTTGTGCCAATACCAAATTGTCTTGATTACTGTGGCTTTGTAGTAGAGCTTGAAGTCAGAGAGCGTAATTCCCCCTGTTTTGTTCCTCCTTCTCAGGATTGCTTTGGCTATTCGGGGTCTTTTGTGGCTCCATATGAATTTTAGAATTATTTGTTTCAGTACATTGAAGAAAGCTGTTGGTATTCTGATAGGGATTGCATTGAATCTGTAGACTGCTTTAGGTAGTATACTCATTTTGACAACACTTATTCTACCCAGCCAAGAGCATGGGATGAATTTCCATTTGTTAGTGTCCTCTTTATTTTCTCTTAGTAGTGTCTTGTAGTTTTCAGGATATAGGTCTTCCACTTCCTTTGTTAGGTTTATTCCTAGGTATTTTATTCTTTTGGATGTAATTGTGAATGGAATTGTTTTTCTGATTTCTCTTTCTGTTAGTTCATCGTTAGTGTATAGGAAAGCAACAGATTTCTGTGTGTTAATTTTGTATCCTGAAACTTTGCTGAATTCAGATATTAGTTCTTGAATTTTCGGGGTGGAGTCTTTAGGGCTTCTTATGTACAATATCATGTCATCTGCAAATAGTGCCAATTTGACTTCTTCTGTACCAATCTAGAGCCTTGTATTTCTTTGTTTTGTCTGATTCCCGTGGCTAGGACATCCAGTACTATGTTGAATAACAGTGGAGAGAGTGGGCATCCCTGTCTTGTTCCCGATCTTAGATCAAAAGCTTTTAGCTTCTCGCTGTTAAGTATGATGTTAGCTGTGGGTTTGTCGTATATGGCCTTTACGATGTTGAGGTACTTGCAATCTGTACATATTTTGTGGAGAGTTTTAATCAGGAATGGATGCTGAATTTTGTTAAATGCTTTTTCAGCTTCTATGAAGATGATCATGTTGTTTTTGTTCTTTTTGTTGATGTGGTGGTTGATGTTGATGGATTTTCAAATGTTGTACCATCCTTGCATCCCTGGGATGAATCCCACTTGATCATGGTGTATGATCCTCTTGATGTATTTTTGAATTCGGTTTGCTAATATTTTGTTGAGCATTTTTGCATGTATGTTCATCAGGGATAATGGTCTGTAATTTTCTTTTTTGGTGAGGTGTTTGTCCGGTTTTGGTATTAGAGTGATGCTGGCTTCACAGAATGAGTTTGGAAGTATTCCCTCCTCTTCTATTTTTTGGAAAACTTAAAGGAGAATGGGTATTATTTCTTCTCTACATGTCTGGTAGAATTGAGAGGTGAATCCATCTGGCCTGGGGGTGTTGATGGGTAGTTTTTTGACTACCGATTCAATTTTGTTACTGGTGATTGGTCTGTTTAGTTTTTGTTTCTTACTTGGTCAGTCTTGGAACGTTGTATTTTTCTAAGAAGTTGTTCATTTTGTCCAGGTTTTCCAGCTTGTTACCATATAGATTCTCATAATATTCTCTTACAATTCTTCTATTTCTGTGGGGTTCGTCGTTATTTTTCCTTTCTCATTTCTGATTCTGTTTGTATGTGTAGATTCTCTTTTTCTCTTCGTAATTCTGGCTAGGGGTTTATCTATTTTGTTTATTTTTCAAAAAACCAACTCTTGGTTTCACTGATTTTTTTCTATTGTTTTATCTTCTCAATATTATTTATTTCTTCTCTGATCTTTATTATGTCCCTCCTTCTGGTGACTTTGGACCTCATTTGTTCTTTCTTTTTCCAATTTCAGTAATTGTGTCTTTAGACTATACATTTGGGATTATTCTTCCTTCTTGAAACTGACCTGGATTGCAATATTCTATACTTTCCTCTTAGAACTGCCTTTGCTGCGTCTCACAGAAGTTGTGGCTTTGTGTTGTTGTTGTCATTAGTCTCCATATATTCTTTGATTTCTGTTTTGATTTGGTCGTTGACCCATGGATTATTTAGGAGAATGTTGTTAACTCTCCATGCCTTTCTGAGCCTTGCTGTTTTCTTTCTAAAATTTATTTCTAGTTTTATACCTTTGTGATCTGAGAAGTTGGTTGGTAGGATTTCAATATTTTTGAATTTACTGAGGTACTTTTTGTGGCCTAGTATGTTGCCTATTCTGGAAAATGTTCCATGTGCACTTGAGAACAATGTGTATTCTGTTGCTTTTGGGTGTAGAGTTCTGTAGATGGCTGTTAGGTCCATCTGTTCTAGTGTGTTGTTCAGTGCCTCTGTGTCTTTACTTATTCTCTGTCTGGTTGATCTGTCCGTTGGAGTGAGTGGTGTGTTGAAGTCCCCTAAAATGACTGCATTGCTTTCTATTTCCTCCTTTAATTCTGTTAGTATTTGTTTCACATATGCTGATGCTCCTGTGTTGGGTGCATATATATTTAAAATGGTTATATCCTCTTGTTGGACTGACCCCTTTATCATTATGTAATGTCCTTCTTTATCTCTTGCTACTTTCTTCGTTTTGAAGTCTATTTTGTCTGATACAAGTACTGCAGCACCTGCTTATTTCTCCTTGTTGTTTGCATGAAATATATTTTTCCATCCTTTCACTTTTAGTCTGTGTATATCTGGGTTTTAGGTGAGTATCCAGTAAGCAGCATATAGATGGGTCTTGCTTTTTTATTCATTCAGTAACTCTGTGTCTTTTGATTGGTGCATTCAGTCCATTTACATTTAGGGTGATTATGGATAGATATGTACTTATGGCCATTGCTGGCTTTAGATTCGTGGTTACCAAAGGTTCAAGGGTAGCTTCTCTACTATCTAACAGTCTAACTTACCTTTCTTGTTAAGTTATTGTAAACACAGTCTGATGATTCTTTACTTCTCTCCATTCTTATTCCTCCTCCTCCATTCTTTATACACTAGGTGTTTTCTCTTTGCCTTTATTTAGTATTTGGATGATCTGCTTTCTTTGCTATGATTTTTATTTTCTCTGGTGACCTCTTTTTAGCATTAGGAATGCTTCCATCTAGAGCAGTCCCTTTAAGATATCCTGAAGAGGTGGTTTATGGGAGGCAATTCCCTCAGTTTTTGCTTGTCTGGAAATTGTTTAATCCCTCCATCATATTTAATTGATAATCATGCTGGATACAATTTTCTTGGTTCAAGGCCCTTCTGTTTCATTACATTAAATATATCATGCCATTCTCTTCTGGCCTGTAAGGTTTCTGTTGAGAAGTCTGATGATAGTCTGATGGGTTTTCCTTTGTTGATCTTTTTTCTCTCTCTAGCTACCTTTAATACTCTGTCTTTATCTTTGATCTTTGCCATTTTAATTATTATGTGTCTTGGTGTTGTCTTCCTTGGGTCCCTTGTGTTGGGAGATCTGTGGGCTTCCGTGGACCGCGAGACTATTTCCTTCCCCAACGAGGGAAAGTTTTCAGCAATTATTTCTTCAAAGACACTTTCCATCCCTTTTTCTCTCTCTTCTTCCTCTGGTACTCCTATAATGCGAATATTGTTCCGTTTGGATTGGTCACACAGTTCTCTTAATATTCTTTCATTCCTAGAGATCCTTTTATCTCTCTCTGCCTCAGCTTCTCTGTATTCCTGTTCTCTGATTTCTATTGCATTAACAGTCTCTTGCATCTCGTCCAGTCTGCTGCTAAGCCCGTTGATCGCTTGTCTCATCTCTGCGTTGTCTTTCCTCACTTCCCTCACTTCCTCCCTTAGCTCTTGCATACTTCTCTATACATCCATCAGTATAGTTATGACTTTTATTCTGAATTCATTTTCAGGAAGATGGTGCATGGCCATCCCATCCAGCTCCCTCTCTGGGTTTGTCTGGGTAAGCTTTTTTGTACCATATTCCTCTGTCTTTTCATGGCGATAGAAGTGGTCAGAAAAAGAAAAAAAGAAGAGAGGGAAAAAAGAGAGAGAGAAAAAAAAAATGCCCGTCGTGTGTAGTTTCTGTGAGGATGCTGTAGGTGGCACTGCTGCTCCACTATTCTGCAGCCATGGCCACTCTGCCAGGCTCTTTGTGACTCTGGCTGGGGAGGGAATCAATGGGAGCCTGCTGATTTCTGAGGGAAGTCTCGGTGTGACTGCTTTTTCCAGCCGTAGTCCAAGGGAACCGGAATTCCCCAGAACTCCAGTCTGCTTGGCTGAGTGTGCTGGGACGATCCTGCTCCTCTGTTGGGCCCGTCTCTTTAAGATCCCTAAAAAAATGTGTGCTTTTCTTTTGTCCTGGTGGCCGGCTGAGTGGACCTGCCGTCTTGGATCCTGCACCTGTGTCTCTCCAATCTCCGATAAACTGCACAAAGTGTGTCAGTGCTCCCGGCACAGATCACCTGGACTGGTTATTCGGCGAGCCTGTGCTTCCACTCCCTCCCTGCTGATTCCTCTCTTCCCGCCGGTGCGCTGGGATGGGGGAGTGCTTGGGTACTGCTGGGTCACAGCTCCGTATCTTACCCTCTTCTCAAAGTGCAGGGTCCTCTCAGGTGTAGCTGCAGGCTGGGTGTCGTCCTGTATCTTCTGGTCTGTCTTTTAGGAATAGTTGTATTTGTTGTATTTTCATAAATATAAATGGTTTTGGGAGGAGATTTCCGCCGCCTTGCTCATGCCGCCATTTTCCCAGAACTCCCTCATAACTACTTATGATAAAAATTCTTGGGGCCAAATGGGTTTAAAAATTAACAAATCTTGGATTTTATAAGAATAATAACAATGTGAAGAGCCATTAGGGTTTTTTGACAGCCAGTATCGGGGTGTTGTACAGGGAATTGGCCGGTCTCAAAAGGCCTTTTTGGAGGAGTTCCTGGATGATGGGTTGTAAACCCAATAAGCTTTTGAGAGCTCAGAAAACTGGGTTCTGGCAGAACCGAGGGATCCTACTGATCTGAGGAGGCAGTGACCAGACTTCAGGACAGAACACTACACTCATGCAGTATATCGAAAACATCATACTAATTGGACCTGGTGAACAGGAGTAACAAATACCACCAATGTCCAAGTAATACGTGAGTAGACGAGAGGCTGAGACATAAAACTCATGAAGATGTAGCGGCGTATGATATTGGTGAGGTGTGCAGAGAACCAATGGTCTATGGCATCCCTTAAAAGTTAAAGGACAAGACTTCCGGGAAGATGGTGGTGTGAGCAGGGTGGCAGAAATCTCCTCCCAAAACTATATATATCTATGAAAATACGGCAAATATAAGTATTCCTAAAAGAGAGACCAGAATACACAGGAACGCGCACAGTGTGCAGCTGTACCTGAGACGACACGGCACCCTGAGAGGCGGGTAAGATATGGAGCCGTGACCAGGCGGAACTCGAGCACTCACCCACCGAAGCACAGTGGCAGGAGGAGAGGATTCAGAGCTGGGAAGGAATGGAAGTACCCCCCGCAAAAAAACCAGCCCTGGTGATCTGTGAGGGGAGCACTGACACACATCGCGCAGTGTAGCAGAGATTGGAGAAACAGAGGGTGGAGGATCTGAGCGGGGAAGGCACCAGGGTGCTTGGAGCCGGCTCCCGGAAAGGGAAAAAAAGAAAAGAAAAACGCGCAATATTTTCAGCAGTCTTAAAGAGACAGGAGCCCAGTATGGGAGCCGGATGGCCCCAGCACACTCAGCCCAGAAGGCTGGGAGTCCTGGGGAGTTTCGGACCCTCTGGCTGGCGACTGGGAAAGGGTGGCGGCACTTAGACTTCTCAAAGAGATCAACAGTCTCCCATTCGTTCCCACCCCAGCCAGAGCTATAAAGGGCCCTGCAGAACGACGCAGCCATGGCTGCGCAAGAGTGGAGAAACAGTGCCACCTACAGCATCCCCACAGAATTTACTCCCGGTGGGCGTTTTTTTTTCTTTTTTCTTTTTGTTGTTTTGTTTTTTCTTCTCTTTCTTTTTTCTTTTCTCTTTTTCTTCTTTTTAAAGTCTTAAAGAGACCAGCTGACATACATGGGAACTACCAGCGACCATTTCTATAGCCATGAAAAGTCAGAGGAATATGTCCAGACTAAGATCAACCAGACAACCCCAGAAAGGGAGCCTGAAGGGATGGAAATGCACAGTCTTCCTGAAAAAGAATTCAGAATAAAAGTCATAACCATGCTGATGGATCAACAGAGAAACGTGCAAGAGCTGAGGGAGGAAGTGAGGGAAGTGAGGAAAGACAATGCAGAAATCACAAGACATCGACGGGCTTAACAGCAGACTGGATGAGATGCGACTGTTAATGCAATAGAAATCAGAGAACAGGAATACAGAGAAGCTGAGGCAGAGAGAGATAAGAGGATCTCTAGGAATGAAAGAATATTAAGAGAACTGTGTGACCAATCCAAACGGAACAATATTCACATTATAGGAGTACCAGAGGAAGAAGAGAGAGAAAAAGGGACGGAAAGTGTCTTTGAATAAATAATTGCTGAAAATTTTCCAATGCTGGGGAAGGAAATAGTCTCACTGTAAACAGAAGCCCACAGATCTCCCAACACAAGGGACCCAAGGAAGACAACACCAAGACACATAAAAATTAAAATGGCAAAGATCAAAGATAAAGACAGAGTATTAAAGGCAGCTAGAGAGAGAAAAAAGATCACCTACAAAGGAAAACCCATCAGACTATCAACAGACTTCTCAACAGAAACCTTACAGGCCAGAAGAGAATGGCATGATATATTTAATGTAATGAAACAGAAGGGCCTCGAACCAAGAATACTGTATTCAGCACAATTATCATTTAAAAATGACAGAGGGATTAAACAATTTCCAGAAAAACGAAAGCTGAGAGAGTTTGCCTCTCATAAGCCACCTCTACAGGATATCTTAAAACGGACTGCTCTAGAGGGAAGCACCCTTTAGGCTAAAAAGATGTCACCAGAGAAAATAAAATCATAGCAAAGAAAGCACAACATCCAAATACTAACTAAAGGCAAAGAATAAAACACCTAGTATGTAAAGAATGGAGGAGGAAGAATAAGAAGGGAGAGAAATAAAGAAACATCAGACGGTGTTGACAATAACTTAACAAGAAAGTTAGTTAGATTGCTAGATAGTAAAGAAGCAACCCTTGAAACTTTGGTAACCACGAATCTAAAGCCAGCAATGGCAATAAGTAATATCTATCCATAATCACCCTAAATATAAATGGACTGAATGCACCAATCAAAAGACACAGAGTAACAGAATGGATAAAAAAGCAAGACCCATGTATTTGCTGCTTACTGAATACTCACCTAAAATCCAAAGATACACACAGAAAAAAAGTGAAGGGATGGAAAAATATATTTCATGCAAACAACAAAGAGAAAAAAGCAGGTGTTGCAGTACTTGTATGAGACAAAATAGACTTCAAAACAAAGACAGTAGCAAGAGATAAAGAAGGACATTACATAATGATAAAGGGGTCAGTCCACAAGAAGATATAACCATTACAAATATATATGCACCTAACACAGGAGTGCCAGCATATGTGAAACAAATACTAACAGAATTAAAGGAGGAAATAGACAGCAATGCATTCATTTAAGGGGACTTCAACACACCACTCACTCCAACGGACAGATCAACCAGACAGAGAATAAGTAAAGACACAGAGGCACTGAACAACAAACTAGAACAGATGGACCTAACAGACATCTACAGAACTCTGCACCCAAAAGCAGCAGGATACACATTCTTCTCAAGTGCACAAGGAACATTTAAGAGAATAGACCACATACTAGGTCACCAAAAGAACATCAGTAAATTAAAAAATATTGAAATCTTACCAACCAACTTCTCAGATCACAAAGGTATAAAACACGAAATAAATTTTAGAAAGAAATCAAAAAGGCTCACAAAGACATGGAGACTTAACAACATTCTCCTACTTAATCAATGGGTTAATGACAAAATCAAAACAGAAATCAAAGAATATATGGAGACTAATGACAACAACAACACAAAGCCACAACTTCTGTGGGACGAAAGCAAAGGCACTTCTAAGATGAAAGTATATTGCAATCCAGGGCTATTTAAAGAAGGAAGAACATTCCCAAATGAATAGTCTAAAGACACAATTACTGAAATTGGAAAAAGAAGAACAAATGAGGTCCAAAGTCACCAGAAGGAGGAACATAATAAAGATCAGAGAAGAAATAAATAAAATATAGAAAAATAAAACAATAGAAAAAATCAATTAAACCAAGAGCTCGTTCTTTGAAAAAATAAACAGAATAGATAAACCCCTAGCCAGACTCATTAAGAGAAAAAGAGAATCTACACATAAACAGAATCAGAAATGAGAAAGGAAAAATCACGACGGACCCCACAGAAATAAAGAATTATAAGAGAATATTATGAGAATCTATATGCTAACAAGCTGGAAAACCTAGAAGAAATGGGCAACTTCTTAGAAAAATACAACGTTCCAAGACTGACAAAGCAAGAAACAGAAAAACTAAACAGACCAATCACCAGCAACGAAATTGAAGCGGTCATCAAAAAACTACCCAAGAACAGAACCCCCACACCAGATGGATTCACCTCTGAATTCTACCAGACATATAGAGAAGAAATAACACCCATTCTCCTTAAAGTTTTCCAAAAAAAGAAGAGAAAGGAATACTTCCAAACTCATTCTATGAAGCCAGCATCACTCTAATACCAAAACCAGGCAAAGATCTCACCAAAAAAGAAAATTACAGACCAATATCCCTGATGAACGTAGATGCAAAAATACTTAACAAAATATTAGCAAACCGAATTCAAAAATACATCAAGAGGATCATACACCGTGATCAAGTGGGATTCATCCCAGGGATGCAAGGATGGTACAACATTCGAAATTCCATCAACATCATCCACCACATCAACAAAAAGAAGAACAAAATCCACATGATCATCTCCATAGATGCTGAAAAAGCATTTGACAAAATTCAGCATCCATTCATGATTAAACCCTTAACAAAATGGGTATAGACGGCAAGTACCTAAACATCATAAAGGCCATATATGACAAACCCACAGCTAACATCATACTTAACAGCGAGAGCTGAAAGCTTTTCATCTAAGATCATGAACAAGGCAGGGTGCCTACTCTCTACACTGTTATTCAGCATAGTACTGGAGGTCCCATCCACAGCAATCAGACAAAACAAAGACATACAAGGCATCCAGATTGGTAAAGAAGAAGTCAAATTGTCACTATTTGCAGATGACATGATACTGTACATAAAAAAACCCTAAAGACTGCACTCCAAAACTACTAGAACTAATATCTGAATTCAGCAACGTTGCAGGATACAAAATTAACACACAGAAATCTGTTGCTTTCCTATACACTAACGATGAACTAACAAAAAGAGAGATCAGAAAAACAATTCCATTCACAACTGCATCAAAAAGAATAAAATACCTAGGAATAAACTTAACAAAGGAGGTGAAAGACCTGTACTCTGAAAACTACAAGATACTTATAAGAAAAATTAAAGAGGACACTAACAAATGGAAATGCATCCCATGCTCTTGGCTAGGAAGAATAAATATTGTCAAAATGGCTATACAACCTAAAGCAATCTACAGATTCAAAGCAATCCCTATCAAACTACAAACAGCTTTCTTCAATGAACTCGAATAAACAATTCTAAAATTCAAATGGAACCACAAAAGACCCCTAATAGCCAAAGCAATACTGAGAAAGAGGAATAAAATGGGGAATTACGCTCCCTGACTTCAAGCTCTACTACAAAGCCACAGTAATCAAGACAATTTGGTATTGGCACAAAAACAGACCCACACACCAGTGGAACAGAATAGAAAATCCAAACATTAACCCAACCATATACAGTCAATTAATATAAGGAGTCTTGTATATACAATGGGGAGATGACAGCCTCTTCAGCAGCTGCTGTTGGAAACTGGACAGCTACATGTAAGAGAATGAAACTGGACTACTGTCTAGCCCCATAAACAAAGGCAAACTCAAGGTAGATCAAAGACCTGAATGTAGGTCATGAAACTGTAAAACTCTTAGGAAAAAACATTGGCAAAAATCTCTTGGACATAAACATGAGCGACTTCTTCATGAACATATCTCCCTGGGCAAGGGAAACAAAAGCAAAAATGAACAAGTGGGACTATATCAAGCTGAAAAGCTTCTGTACAGCAAAGGACACCATCAGTAGAACAAAAAGACATCCTACAGTACAGGAGAATATATTCATAAATGACATATCCGATAAGGGGTTGACATCCAAAATATATAAAGAACTCACGCACCTTAACAAACAAAAAGCAAATAATCCAATTAAGAAATGGGCAGAGGACATGAATAGACACTTCTCTAAAGAAGAAATTCACATGGCCAACAGGCACATGAAAAGATGCTCCACATCGCTAATCATCAGAGAAATGCAGATTAAAACCACAATGAGATATCACCTCACACCAGTGAGGATGGCCAACATCCAAAACACAAACAACAACAAATGTTGGCGAGGATGTGGAGAAAAGGGAACCCTCCTACACTGCTGGTGGGATTGCAAATTAGTTCAACCATTGTGGAAAGCAGTATGGAGGTTCCTCAAAAAACTCAAAATAGAAATACCATTTGACCCAGGAATTCCACTCCTAGGAATTTACCCTAAGACTGTAGCAGCCCAGTTTGAGAAAGACATATGCACCCCTATGTTTATCGCAGCACTATTTACAATAGCCAAAAAATGGAAGCAACCTAAGTGTCCATCAGTAGATGAATGGATAAAGAAGATGTGGGACATATACACAATGGAATATTATTCAGCCATAAGAAGAAAACAAATCCTACCATTTGCAACAACATGGATGGAGCTAGAGGGTATTATGCTCAGTGAAATAAGCCAAGCCGAAAAAGACAAGTATCAAATGATTTCACTCATATGTGGAGTATAAGAACAAAGAAAAAAACTGAAGGAACAAAACAGCAGCAGACTCACAGAACCCAAGAACGGACTAATAGTTACCAAAGGGAAAGGGACTGGGGAAAATGGGTGGGAAGGGAGGGATAAGAGGGAAAAAGGAGCATTACGATTAGCAGATGTAATGTTGGGGGGGTATGGGAAGGGCTGTACTACTCAGAGAAGACAAGTAGTGACTCTATAGCATCTCACTATGCTGATGGACAGTGACTGTAATGGGGTTGGTGCGGGGGACCTGATGAAGGGGTTAGTTTAATAACCATAATATTGCACATGTAGTTATAGATTAATGAAACCAAAATAAAGTATAAAAAAAAGAAAAAAAGAATAATAACAATGTTATAAAGCAGTAGCCTATCAAATTAGTAGTTGGCCCTGAAATATGTGAGTATTGATAATACACAGGATTTCTAAAAGCACTATGCAGTCTGATGTCCCATTCAGGCCAGGTTTTGGCACCAGAAATAATTGTGGCCAACTTAACAAAAAAAGTTTTGATTTCCAAACTCTTTTTTACATTTTTGTATATGTAATAAAGGATCTGAGCTCAAAATGTTTAATTAGTAAGACTAACATAGGACAGAACACAAATCAATATATAAATTGGGAGGAAGTGATGGGAGTTATTTCTAATGTATTTTTTTAAGAGTGCAAAGAAGCTGGTAAGTTTTAGATTTTGATAACTAAAAAACCGAATAGAAAAATGGGCAATAGACTAGAACACATGATTTACAGAAAGCATGTTAATGACCAATTAACATACAAAAAGACTCAACCTCAATGGTAATAAGAAATGTAAATCAAAGCCATATTACAATAATAAGATATGTCTAAGAAAATGGTTAACATTAAAAACAAATGACAAGACCCAGTTGGCAGGTATCTGCCGGAACTGAATTCTCATACACTGTTGGTGGAAACGTAAACTGGGAAACCATTTGGCGTTTTTTGCGAACCTGAATATAAACATGCTCTGACCCAACAAAGATCCACCACTTCTGCACCAAGGTACGTTAAACAAAACACATGGATAAGAATCTTTATAGCAGCATTTTTCATGATAGGCCCCAGCTAGAAAACAATCAAATGTCTTTCAATAGTAAAGTGGGTAATCTGGTTTATTCATACACCAAATAAAAATCAGTTCTACACAGGTGAGAGAACATGGATCTCATAAACTGCTGAACACCTGAGGTCAGACAAAAAAAAAAAAGAATACACATCATATCATTTCATTTGTATAAAGCTCACCAACAAAACAAAGTAACCGATGGTATTAGAAGTAAAGACAGTGCTTATGTTTGGGGAGAAGGAAGAGGAAATAGTGATTAGAAGTGGGCATATAAAAGTTACTGGGGGACAACTATTACCCTGTTTCTCTGTGTGGTGGCTACAAGGGTCATTCACTTTTTGAATATGCAAACTACATTTAGATTTGTGCACTTTGATATATGTTATATTCAGTAAAAAAAACTCATTAAACTGTTCTAAAATTGATAGTGGTGATAGCTGCCAAATCGGTGAATATAATAAAAGCCATTAGATTGTGTATGTTAAGTAAATGATCACAGTGTGTGAATTATTTCTCAATAGAGCTGTTAACAAAAAGTTTGTTAAGCCATAAAAAATGAAAGATAAAGCAAATATGGAAAATATTAGTTGTGGAATCTATATTAAGGCTAGAGATGTCACACTATTTTCCAAATTTATTCATATTTGAAATTTTCAAAAGTTTTGGAATAAAAACTAAAATGACAACACTAAAATTAATGCAAAAAATAGGGTAATCCCTATAAGGAGTACATAACTTCCAAATAAGGAGAGCTGAGAAAAAGGAAAAAGAAATGACTCCATGTAAGACAAAGATACAGAAAAAAGTAAAAATGGAAAGCACACAAAACAGAAGAAATAAATTCTATTATGTCAGTTACTTATTAAAAAGTATATTAAGTTATTTAGTTCAACAAGTTAAACAGATGGTGAAAATATATACTTACATGAGATTTTTAAAAGATACAACTACAACTAAGGACATAGGAAGGTCCAAGGTCAAAGAAAAGAAAAAGATACCAGGCCAAAAAAGAAAGTTGATATAGTTTACTAGTATTAAGTAAAACTGACTTTAAGGCCAAAAACACTAACAGAAAAAGAGGAAATCTATAGTGATGAAAGGTTCAATTCACCAAAAGCATAAAACTTGTATATTCCCAACTTTGCCTCAAAAACGGATAAGGAAAATAAGCAACTACACCTTCACAGTAGGAATTTTTTTTTGAGTTGTCATAATAAAAATTCTCCAAATACACTTTTTTTATTAAGGTATTATTGATATATGAAGGTTTCACATGAAAAAACAATGTGGTTACTACATTCACCCATATTATCAAGTCCTCACCCAGACCCCATTACAGTAATTGTCCATCAGTGTAGTAAGATGCCACAGATTCACTATTTGCCTTCTTGGTGCTACACTGTTTGCCCATGACCCCCCCCACACCATTTGTACTAAACATAATACCCCTCAATCCCCTTCTCCCTCCCTCCCCATCTGCCCTCCCACACTCCAACCCTTTCATAATCATTGGTCCCTTCTTGGAGTCTGTGAGTCTGCAGCTCTTTTGTTCCTTCAGTTTTGCTTCGTTGTTATACTCCACAAATGAGGGAAATCATTTGGCACTTCTCTTTCTCTGCCTGGCTTATTTCACTGAGTATAATATCTTCCAGCTCCATCCATGTTGTTGCAAATAGTAGGATTTGTTTCTTTCTTGTGGCTGAACAGTATTCCATTGTGGACATGAACGACATCTTCTTTATCCATTCATCTACTGATGGACACTTAGGTTGCTTCCATATGTTGGCTATTGTAAATAGTGCTGCGATAAATATAGGGGTGCATATGTCTTTTTGAATCTGAGAAGTTGTATTCTTTGGGTAAATTCCAAGGAGTGGGATTCCCAGGTCAAATGGTATTTCTATTTATAGTTTTTTGAGGAACCTCCATATAGGTTTCCACAATGGCTGAACTAGCTTACATTCCCACCAGTAGTGTAGGAGGGGTCCCCTTTCCCCGCATCCTCACCAGCATCTGTTGTTCTTAGTCTTTTGGATGGTGGCCATCCTAACTTGTGTGCAGTGATACCTCATTGTGGCTTTAATTTGCATTTCCCTGATGATTAGTTATGTTGACCTTCTTTTCATTGGTCTGTTGGCCTTCTGAATTTCTTTGGAGAACTGTCTCTTCATATCCTCCACCCATTTTTTAATCGGGTTGCTTTTTGGATGTTGAGGCATGTGAGTTCTTTACATATTTTGGACGTTAACCTCTTGTTGGAGATGTCGTTTACAAATATATGCTCCCATACTATAGGATGCCTTTTTGTTCAGCTGATGGTGTCCTTTGACGTACAGAAGATTTTAAGCTTGGTGTAGGTCCATTTGTTCATTTTTTATTTTGTTTCCCTTGCTAGAGGAGATGCATTCAGGAAGAAGTTACTCATGTTCATATTCAGGAGATTTTTGCCTATGTTGTCTTCTAAGAGTTTTATGGTTTAATGACATATTTAGGTCTTTGATCCATTCCTATTTTACTTTTGTGTATGGGGTTAAATAACAATCCAGTTTCCTTCTCTTGCATGTAGCTGTCCAGTTTTGCCAACACCAGTTGTTCAAGAGGCTGTCATTTCCCCATTGTATGTCCAAAGCTCCTTTATTGTATATTAATTGACCATATATGATTGAGTTTATATCTGGGCTCTCTAGTCTGTTCCATTGGCCTATTGTTCTGTTCTTGTACCAGTACCAAATTGTCTTGATTACTGTGGCTTTATAGTAGAGACTGAAGTTGGGGAGTGTAGTTCCCCTATATTCTTTATTCTGAGGATTACTTTGGCTATTCAGTGTCTTTTGTGGTTCCATATGAATTTTAGAACGATTTGTTCTAGTTCATTGAAAAACACTCTTGGTATTTTGATACGAATTGCATTGAACCTGTAGATTGCTTAAGGCATGATGGCCATTTTAACAATATTAATTCTTCCTATCCATGAGCACAGGATGTGTTTCCATTTATTGCTATCTCCTTTCATGTGTTTCCATTTATTGCTATCTTCTTTAATTTCTCTCATGAGTGTCTTGCAGTTTTCAGAGTATAGGTCTTTCACTTCCTTGGTTAGGTTTATTCCTAGGTATTTTATTCTTTTTGATGCAATTGTGAATGGAATTGTATTTCTGATTTATCTTTCTGCTGGTTCATCTTTAGTGTATACGGAATACAACAGATTTCTGTGTATTACTTTGTATCCTGCAACTTTGCTGAATGCAGATATTAGATCTAGTAGTTTGGGGGTGGATTCTTAAGGGTTTTTTATGTACAATATCAAGTCATCTGCAAACAGTGAAAGTTTAACTTCTTCCTTACCAATGCCCTTTATTTCCTTGTGTTGTTTAATTGCTGTGGTGAGGACCTCCAGAACTATGTTGAATAAAAGTGGAGAGAGTGGGCATCCTTGTCTTGTTCCTTATCTTAAAGGAAAGGCTTTCGGCTTCTCTCTGTAAGTTTGATGTTGGCTGTGGGTTTGTCATATAGGTACTTGCCCTCTATACCCATTTTGTTGAGAGTTTTTAACATGAATTGATATTGAATTTTGTCAAATGATTTTTCGGCATCTAAGGAGATGATCATGTGGTTTTGTCCTTCTTTTGATGTGATGTATGATGTTCATGGATTTTCGAATATTGTACCATCTTTGCATCCCTGGAATAAATCCTACTTGATCATGATGGATGATCTGTTTCAACTATTTTTTAATTCGGTTTGCAAATATTTTGTTGAGTATTTTTGCATCTATATACATCAGGGATATTGGTCTGTAATTTTTTTTTGTGGTGTCTTTGCCTGGTTTTGGTATTAGAGTGATACTGACCTCATAGAATGAGTTTGGAAGTATTCCCTCTTCTTCTATTCTTTGGAAAACTTTAAGGAGGATGGGTATTAGGTCTTCACTAAATGTTTGATAAAATTCAGTGGTGAAGCCATCTGGTCCAGGAATTTTGTTCTTAGGTAGTTTATTGATTACCAATTCAATTTTGTTGCTGGTAATTGGTCTGTTCAGTTTTTCTGTTTCTTCCTAGGTCAGCCTTGGAAGGTTGTATTTTTCTAGAAAGCTGTCCATTTCTTCTAGATTACCCAGTTTGTTAGCATATAATTTTCCATAGTATTCTCTAATAATTCTTTGTATTTCTGTGGTGTCCACAGTGATTTTTCCTTTCTCGTCTCTGATTCTGTTTATGTGTGTAGATTCTCCTTTTTTCTTGATAAGTCTGGCTAGGGGTTTATTCATTTTTTAAATTTTCTCAAAGGAGCAGCTCTTGCTTTCATTGATTCTTTCTATTGTTTTAATCTTCTTGATTTTATTTATTTCTGCTCTAATCTTTATTATATTCCTCCTTCTACTGACATTGGGCCTCACTTGTTCTTCTTTTTGTAGTTTCGTTAATTGTGAGTTTAGGCAGCTCATATGGGATTGTTCTTCTTTTGTGAGGTAGGCCTGTATCGCAACGTACTTTCCTCTTAGTATGGTCTTTCCTGCACCCCGCAGATTTTGTGGTGTTGAATTATTTGTCTCCATATATTGCTTGATCTCTGTTTTTAATTGGTCATTGATCCACAGGTTAATTTAGGAGAAAGTTGTGAAGCCTCCACGTGTTAGTGGGATTTTTCATTTTCTTTGCATAATTTATTTCTAGTTTGGTAATTTCGAACTGAGAAACTGGTTGGTACAATTTCAATCTTTTTGAATTTACCAAGGCTCTTTCTGTGGCCTAATATATGATTTATTCTTGAAAATGTTCCATGTAAACTTGAGAAGAATGAGTATTCTGCTGCTTTTGGGTATACAGTTTTGTAGATGTCAGTTAGGTCCATCTGCTCTAATATGTTGTTCAGTGCCTCTGTGTCCTTACTTATTTTCTGTCTGGTTGATCTGTCCTTTGGAGTGAGTGGAGTGTTGAAGTCTCCTAGAACGAATGCATTGCATTCTATTTCCCCTTTTAATTCTGTTAGTATTTGTATCACATATGTAGATGCTTCTGTGTTGGGCGCGTAGATATTTATAATGGTTATATCTTCTTGTTGGATTGACCCCTTTTATCATTATGTAATATCTTTCATCTCTTGTGAGTTGTTTTGAAGTCTATTTTGTCTGATACAAGTACTGCAACTCCTACTTTTTTCTCCCTATTAGTTGCATGAAATACCTTTTCCATCCCTTCACTTTTTGTCTGTATATATGTCTTTGGGTTTAAAGTGAGTCTCTTGTGGGCAGCATATAGATGGGTCTTGTTTTTTTATCCATTCAGTGACTCTATGTGTTTTGATTGTTGCATTCAGAACATTTACATTTAGGGGTATTATCAATAGGTATGTACTTATTGCCACTGTAGGCTTCAGATTCGTGGCTATGGAAGGTTCAAGGTTAACTTTCTTACTATCTAAGAATCTAACTTTACTCAGTATGCTATTACAAACACAATGTAGTTTTTTTATTCCTCCTCTTTTTCATTCCTCCTCCATTCTTTATATATTAGGTATCATATTCTGTATCCTTTGTCTATCCTGTGTCTGACTTTGGGGATAGTTGATATAATTTTGCATTTGCTTAGTAATTAACTGTTCTACTTTCTTTACTGTGGTTTTATTACCACTGGTGGCAGCTATTAAAAACCTTAGGAACACTTCCCTCTATAGCAGTCCCTCGAAAATACACTAGAGATGGTTTGTGGGAGGTAAATTCTCTCAGCTTTTGCTTATTTGGAAATTGTTAAATCCCTCCTTCAAATTTAAATAATATTGCTGGATAAAATATTCTTGTTTCACGGCCCTTCTGCCTCATTGCATGAAATGTATCATGCCACTCCCTTCTGGCCTGTATGGTTTCTGGTGAGAAGTCTGATGATAGCCTGATGGGTTTTCCTTTGTATATAGTGATCTTATTTCTCTCTCTGGCTGCTTTTAATAGTCTGTTCTTACCCTTGACCTTTGTCATTCTAATTATTATATGTCTTGGTTTTGTTTACTTGGTTCCCTTGTGTTGGGAGATCTGTGCACCTCCATGGCCTGAAGAGACTATCTCCTTCCCCAGTTTGGGTAAATTTTCAGCAATTAACCTCCTCAAAGACACTTTCTATCCTTTTCTCTCTCTCTAATTCTGGTATTCCTATGATACCAATATTATCCCATTTGGACTGGTCACACAGTTCTCTCAGTATTCTTTCATTCTTACAGATCCTTTGTTCTCTCTGTGCCTCAGCTTCTTTGTATTCCTCTTCTATAATTTCTATTTCATTTATCATCTCCTCCAGCATATCTAATCTGGTTTTAAAATCTTCCATTGTATGTTTCATTTCTGATACTGTATTCTGTAATGATTGGATCTCCAACCGGAATTCATTCCTGAGTTCTTTAATATTTTTCTGTACCTACATGAGCATGTTAATGATTTTTATTTTGAAATCTCTATCAGGAAGATTCGTGAGATTGGTTTCATTTGACTCTCTGAAGTATGTGGGATTTTGCTTTGGACCAGGTACCTTTGTCGTTTCATATTTGTATGTGGCGCCCTCTAGTGTTCAGAAGCCCTTTGGAGCTGCTCAGCCCCCAGAGAAATGTCAGGGGTCTTAGGGGAGCAGTGTTGGTGCTTGGGGGGAGGAAAGAGCTGTTTCCTGGTTCCTAGCTGATATGCCTGTCTCCACTGCCAGAACCAGTTGGCCAAGCACACAGGTATAAGCCTCTATGCTTTGAGTTTGTAGCTGCTGCAGGCGGGGCTTCCCTCTGGGTGGCCTGACGCCACGGCAGGGTTTGCCGGTTTGCAAGCCAGGTGCAGGCTGGCCGGGAGGAAGGCGCAGCAGTCTGCATTTCACGGTAGGGGACCTTGGAGCTGCGTTGCCAGCCAGGGGGCTGGAGCGCCTGAAGATCGTGAAAGTTACTAATCTGCTGGGCAGAGTGCACTCTGACAATTTTGTCTACCTGTCCTTTCTTCTGAGCAGTAAGCTCTGTGCAATCCTTGCCCCTTTTACGGTCCTCTTGCTGTCAGGAAGTCTTTCAGACTGCTAGCCTTTCTTTTGCCCCAGAGCAGCTGGATATGGAACCCTGATTTCCACAAGTGGCTGGAATCTCAGTCTCTCCAGTTATTCTGCCTGTCTTAGCTTTCCAACCCCCTAATCACCAGAGCTCCATGCAATGTAGGTTTGTGCTCCCAGAGCAGATCACCAGGGCTAGGGGTTCAGCAGTGCAGGCCAACACTCCCTCTCTGCACTGTTTCTCTTTCTCCCGCCAGTGAGCTGGGTTGGGGAAAGGGCTTGGTTCCTGCCAGGTCACAGCTTTGGTACGTTACCCTATTCCATGACGTCTGTTCTTTTCTCCAGGTGTATGCAGTCTGGCGCAGCCTTCTTTCCTGTTGGTCTTTCAGGATTAGTTGTATTACTTATATTTTCACATTACATGGGGTTTTAGGAGGAGGCCTCTGTCTCACCTGTCATGCTGCCATCTTTAATTCATCCAGTAGGAAATTTATTATTAACATCTCTCAAAATAATGGGCAGATTAAGCAAATAATAAAAGGCTGCCAACTACTTTTGCCAGACTCCCTTGTCATCAGTTGTGCCATGGGAGGTACTGGAAAAAAACACAAAGTAGGAGAAAAATGCATTCCTCCTCCCCCTTTTTTTCTGGTTCTGATAACACCTCCAACTGAAAGTATCTCCTGTGAAGTCAAGTGCAGGAGGTGTATACTCTGGAAAAATCAGAAGTTGATCTCCTGAGTTATTGTTCAGTTGAAGGAATGTAGTTTTACCAGCAGCAGTAACCCAGGTTGCCACCAAGCAGCTTAGTAACAATTACAGACTCTCTGGCTCCAGCCCCATGTAGTACCAACCCCCAGATCTTTGGGTAACAACCACACCGTTCCTCTCCAGCCTTCTTCTCCCTTTTGCAGTTCTAGTCCTAACCACATCCTTGTAACCTATTAAATGCATTAAATCTCTCTCTTTCTGAAAAAAATGTAGAGTACTTAATACTTCCCTACCTGTTCACTGGTCTTTAGGGCATATTTAAAACACTGCCACTAATAACTAGAGAAAAAATTTTTTTCTAACACTTGTACAAAACTTATGAAAAATGACTTAATGTCTAAGAACAACAAATGCTGGTAAGGATGTAGAGAAAGGGGAACCCTTCTACACTGCTGGTGGGAATGTAAGCTAGTTCAACCATTGTGGAAAGCAATATGGAGGTTCCTAAAAAAAAATGCCATTTGACCCGGGAAACCTACTCCTAGAAATTTACCCAAATATAATTTCTCAGATTCAAAAAGATATATGCACCCCTATGTTTATCACAGCACTATTTACAATAGCCAAGAAATGGAAGCAACCTAAGTGTCCATCAGTAGATGAATGGATAAAGAAGATGTGGTACATATACACAATGGAATTTTATTCAGCCATAAGAAGAAAATAAACCCTACCATTTGCAACAACATGGATGGAGCTAGAGGGTATTATGCTCAGTGAAATAAGCCAAGCGGAAAAAGACAAGTATCAAATGATCTCACTCAATTGTGGAGTATAAGAATAAAGAAAAAAACTGAAGGAACAAAACAGCAGCAGACTCACAGAACCCAAGAACGGACTAATAGTTACCAAAAGGAAAGGAACTGAGGAGGATGGGTGTGAAGGGAGGGATAAGGGGGAAAAAGGGGCAGTACGATTAGCAGACGTAATGTTGGTGGGGCACGGGGAGGGCTGTACAACTCAGAGAAGACAAGTGATGATTCTATAGCATCTCACTATGCTGATGGACAGTGAGTGTAATGGGGTTGGTGGGGGGGACCTGATGAATAGGGTAGTTTATTTATTTATTTATTTATTTATTTTGCCTTTTTTTCTTTTTATTAAGGTATCATTGATGCACACTCTTATGAAGGTTTCACAAGAAAAACAGTGTGGTTATTACATTCACCCTTATTATCAAGTCCCCCCATACCCCATTGCAGTCACTGGCCATCAGTGTAGTAAGATGCCACAGAGTCCCTATTTGTCTTCTCTGAGCTACACTGTCTTCCCTGTGACCCCACACACACCATGTGTACCAATCATAATATCTTCAATCCCCTTCTGCCTCCCTGCCCACCTGCCCTCCTCTACCCCTCTCCTTTGGTAACCGCTAGTGAAGGGGATAGTTTAATAATCATAATATTGCACATGTAATTGTAGATTAATGATCATAAAATAAATTATAAAAAAAAAGTGGGGAGAGTGGGCATCCTGTCAAAAAAAAATTTTAATATGCAGAAATCTGTTGCATTCCTATACATTAATGATGAACTAGAAGAAAGAAAAATCAGGAAAACAATTCCATTCACAACTGCATCAAAAAGAATAAAATACCTAGAAATAAACCTAACCAAGGAAGTGAAAGACTTATACTCTGAAAACTACAAGACACTCCTGAGAGAAATTAAAGAAGATACCAATAAATGGAAACACATCCCGTGCTCATGGATAGGAAGAATTAATATTGTCAAAATGGCCATCCTGCCTAAAGCAATCTACAGATTCAATGCAATCCCTACCAAAATACCAAGAGCATTCTTCAATGAACTAGAGCAAATCCTTCTAAAATTCATATGGAACCACAAAAGACCCCAAATAGCCAAAGCAATCCTGAAAAGGAAGAATAAAGTGGGGGGAATTACACTCCCTGACTTCAAGCTCTACTACAAAGCCACAGTAATCAAGACAATTTGGTACTGGCACAAGAACAGACCCATAGACCAATGGAACAGACTAGAGAAACCAGATATAAACCCAAGCATATATGGTCAATTAATATACAATAAAGGAGCCATGGATATACAATAGGGAAATGACAGCCTCTTCAACAGCTGGTGTTGGCAAAACAGGCAGCTACATGAAAGAGAATGAAACTGGATTACTGTCTAACCCCACACACAAAAGTAAATTCAAAATGGATCAAAGACCTGAATGTAAGTCATGAAACCATAAAACTCTTAGAAAAAAACATAGGCAAAAATCTCTTGGTCATAAACATGAGCGACTTCTTCATGAACACATCTCCCCGGCCAAGGGAAACAAAAGCAAAAATGAACAAGTGGGACTATATCAAACTACAAAGCTTCTGTACAGCAAAGGACACCATCAGTAGAACAGAAAGACATACTACAGTATGGGAGAATATATTCATAAATGACATATCTGAAAAGGGGTTGACATCCAAATTATATAAAGAGCTCACACACACACCTCAACAAAAAAAGAGCAAATAAGCCAATTAAAAAATGGGCAGAGGAGCTCAACACACACTTCTCCAAAGAAAAAATCAGATGGCCAACAGGCACATGAAAAGATGCTCCACATCGCTAATCATCAGAGAAATGCAAATTCAAACCACAGTGAGATATCATCTCACACCAGTTAGGATGGCTAACATCAAAAGACAAACAAGAACAAATGTTGGCGAGGATGTGGAGAAAGAGGAACCCTCCTACACTGCTGGTGGGAATGTAAACTAGTTCAGCCATTGTGGAAAGAGTACGGAGGTTCCTCAAAAAGCTAAAAATAGAAATACCATTTGATCCAGGAATTCCACTCCTAGGAATTTACCCTAAGAATGCAGCAGCCCAGTTTGAAAAAGACATATGCTCCCCTATGTTTATCGCAGCACTATTTACAATAGCCAAGAAATGGAAGCAACCTAAGTGTCCATCAGTAGATGAATGGATAAAGAAGAGGTGGTACATATACACAATGGAATATTATTCAGCCATAAGAAGAAAACAAATCCTACCATTTGCATGGTTGGAGCTAAAGGGTATTATGCTCAGTGAAATAAGCTCAGCAAAATAAGACAAGCATCAAATTATTTCACTCATCTGTAGAGTACAAGAACAAAGAAAAAACTGAAGGAACAAAACAAACAGCAGCAGACTCACAGAACCCAAGAATGGACTAACAGTTACCAAAGGGAAATGGATTGGGGAAGATGGGTGGGAAGGGAGGCATAAGGGGGAAAAAGGGGTATTACGATTAGCACACATAATGTAGCAGGGGGGGAGCATACGGGGAAGGCAGTATAACACAGAGAAGACAAGTAGTGATTCTATAGCATCTTACTACACTGATTGGACAGTGACTGTAATGGGGGATGTGGTGGGGAACTTGATAATGGGGGGATTCTAGTAACCATAATTTTGTTCATGTACATTAATGATAGCAAAAAAACATGTTATATACTGGAAAATGGAGAGTTTGGCACATATCTAGCCTTTAATAAATACACTGAATAAAATATCTGGTATTGTCCTCAAAGCACAGAAAGTTTGGTTTGATGTGCTCATCAAACTGCAGCTCTATCACAAGAGATAAGAATTAGGATTTAGGATAACAGGATTGATTTGTCACTTATTTGTTCAAAAGATAAGCAGGACACAAGCCATAATAGTATAATTAGGTGTTATAAAGGCTGTATTTATTTGGAAAACTCAATACTTGCTTTCCAGGAGTATACGATATATGCAAGTTTGGATAAAGAATCTGGTATTTTAATACTCTTTGCATAATTAAATATCTACCTCAGATCATTGTGATTTGGACAGAACAAAATGGGCCAGCAGGTAAGCATTATTTTGAAAAGTTTAAAGTTCCCAATAAATACTTTGACAGTGTTAAAATTCATAGATGACAATAAAAAAGATGAGAAATGAAATAAAATATGATTATTCTAAAATTATGTTTTCCCCAGTCAACTTTATTAGAAAGCAAATGAAAATATGTATCACCTACATTTGCTTTTGAGGAATATTTTTAAATAACAAACTTCAGTTTTTTCTCTCAGCTGAAATCTATAAAATTTATTCCAAGTGTTATCCAAAATTTATTGAAGTTTCCTTTTCAGCAAAAATGCTAAATATGCAAAATAATGTAAACCAGCAATTTGTTTCTGTATTTTCAGCCAGTAACTAAAAGACAAAAAAAAAAAATCATCACACTGTTCCTATACTCAATCTCTGGTCCTTCACTTAAGTCCCAGAGAAAGGAGATTCTCTCCCCTTCTCAAAAATCCTCCCATCTCTCTGGACCTCAGGCCTTATCAAGCCATCCAGGATTTTGTTCTCACAATTAATAATCTGGTTTTCAGTAACTTCACTTTTTCCCATTCTGTAACCCCTTCCTTTCAGTCACCAATTGGGTCTCTCCTTGTTTTAAAACAAAAAGTCATCCTTTATCTGCTTCTGTCCATTCCTTCCTTTTTTTTCACGGTCCAACTCCTTGAACTGAGCCAATATCCAACTGCCTCTACTTGCCTTCTGGTACAGTCACTTAAGCTTCAATCCTGCAAGCTTCTCAAAGTTCAATGCCACTTGCTTATTAAATCTATTGGAGAGTCTTATTTCTCTTACTTATCACTTACAAATCTTTCATTTAAGAGCTTTTCCCTTTGATTTTATTATACCAAACTTGGCTCTCTTATTTCTGCTGTACTTCTTGTGTTTTTTACTTGCTAGCTTCTCATTTTAAAGGCACCACTCCCAAAGCAAAGTAGTTCTCTACCATTTTTGATGAGCTTCTTTTGCATGACCAAATTCATTCACTCCCATCAAGCATTAGAAGAGCAAGAAAATACTGATTCTTTGATTTAGTAGCACCATTCTTGAAAACTAATCCTAAAGAGTAACATAAAATTGGGTGAGGGAAGCAGTCACTTGCAGCTCATAATGGAAAAAAGGTTGTACGGAATGATGGCTCATCAAATCATGACATGCTGGTAGAACAAATACTGACGCTCAACTTTCTAATACCAAAAGATAGCTTCAGGACTTTTAGCTTTTAAGGTTTGTTACTTAAAAAGACTTTATAAGATACTTTGCCATAAAACTAGATGGATCTTAGTTGGATAGATCTTTCTTTCTTGTAGATTTAGCCAAAGTAACATATATCTGATGATCTGTAATTTACTGAGCATTAGCATTGTTGTTAGAACATTCTTCTAACAAATATACATACTTAAAGATGTGCTGTGTTATTGCAATTTTTACTGTTCTGGGTTCAACATTTTTCAGTGAACATAAAATCTAGTTTTGTAATGGAATTCATATTAGATAAATAAAACTAATATTACAGAAACTTTGAGAATATTTCTATTCAGTCTACTAGAATTATCTGAAAGTATAAATTACAAATACTTGAATTTAGGGAGGGTATTTCATGAATTACAGGTACATCCTAAGTGTCTATATTCTAGCTAATCACTACTTTGACACCAACTCTATTCAGGTTCCAGACCCAATTCCACTGTATTGTGGCAGGGGAGGAACCAAACAGGACACCAAGCAATTCTTGAAAATGAGCAGATGTCTGAGAATTCAGCTCAATGCTGATGCTATCTGCCCAGAGAGAGTACCAGATTCTCCAAGGGCTGAGCCCCACAAGACTGACCCCCATACTCCTCATTCCTGAAGCCAGTCATAAGCCTCAGGCTGTTGCCTGTGCTTCTGATCCACAACCTACAGACTGGGGGTTCTCATCAACCTCCTCCCCCTTAGGCTTGATTAATTTGCTAGAAAAGAGCACAGAACTCAGCAAAACACATTTACCAGTTTAATAAAGGATACTGTAAAGGATACAAGCTAACGGCCAGATGAAAACATACATAGAGCAAGGTCCTGTATAAAGGACCTTTTATCCTTGCCTGGCTCCGTGGCATGTGGAAGCATTTTGGGTTTCCCAGGCATGGAAGCTCTCCTTCAAACAAGGAAGGAGGATGAAAAAGAGAGAACAGCTCTTCTTGTGGGTTTTTGTGTGAGCTTGATTACAGTCATGACTAAGTCACTGGCCAGTGGCTGATTCAACCTCTAGCACCTCTGCCATCTCCCTTCCCAGGGATTGGGGGATGGAAGTTCCCACCCTCTAATCACATGGTTGATGCTCCTGACAACCACCCCAACATTTGGGTGGGGTCCCCGTCTTCCATTAACGTTAACAAGACACCCATTTCACCCTTCTGGCTCTGAGGTGTTTACCGGAACTGTGGAAAAGACCAAATATATTTGAGAAATTTATCTTGGTCATCTGAAGAACCAAATACATTTTCTTAAAAATCACTATATTGCAGTATTATAAACCTAGGCAAATCACCTAGCCACTGGGACCATGTTTTCATTAAAAAAAAAAATTAAATTCTCTCTGAAGTTTCTTTTAGTTCAAAAATTTTAGACCCCACATTATACTACTTGTTTTCACAAGTTAAAGCCATATGCAGGTTCCTCACATACTGTTCAGTCTAATTCAATCATATATACCTACAATTACATTTCTGTAGTATTACATGTGATGTATATACTCTCATTATGGTTTTAAGCATTTTATATTACCCTTTAAGACTTATATGATGATGTACCTTTATCAAATATGAGTAGTGTTTTTCTATGTACACATGTAGAGAAATTGGAAATTTACAACCAGGATTCTCACAGGGCTTTAGTATCACCCATTGTATACATAAAAGAGCCTGTTTGCATACTTACTGGAAGCAGGATGGTACTGGGTGGGTGCTCTCAGCAGGCCCCACCCCACCCATCAGTCTGGGAATACCTGCCCAGGGGAGAGGTGGAGTGGAAACATATAAGCACCTGGACATAACTGGTAAGGCCTCCACCAGTCACCAGAGAGACCCGCCCAGAGTTCCTCCCAGTGCTAGTGGCCGGGTAGGAGAGAGGGGAGACAGTGGTGGAAACAGGGAAGGGACAAGCTTAGGAGGCAGAGAGTAGCAGGAAAGAGAAGCCATGGAGTCCCATGCTGGAGCAAGAGGAAGTGCTGCTGGAGCCACCAGTGGACCCCAGTGCAAGGGAGAAACAGCAGGAGATGGACCACCAAGGAGGCAGGGCCGGGGGGGTTGGGGAGGGTGCAGAGGCTGTAGCCGGCCTCTGGAATGCATTAGGGCTTGCTGCTTGTACATAGCTGGGAAGGATGGGAGTCCAGTGCTCCACCTACTGCCATGAGAATAAACATAGCATAAGCCCCTTTTAACGCCCAACTGTCTATTGTCTTTATTTGGTCGCACTGAATTCAGAGTGAACTTGCCCAGAGTGGGGAACCCCCTCCTCTTGGAGCAACAATACATACCCCTACATAACTACAATGGTTGAAAACATGTTCCAAAAAACTAAATACAGTAGTCTGACTACCTGCAAGAATACATTCCAAGACCCAAGTTGCCTGAAACTGCAGAGGGTATCAAACCCTACATATACTACATTATTTTCCACATGTAACCTATTATAAAAAGTTTAATTTATAAATTAGGCACAGTAAGAGTAACAATAAAATAGAACAATTGTAACAATATACTGTAATTGAAGTAATGTGGTCTCTCTCTCAAACTATCTTACTGTTCTGTCCTCACCCTTCTTTTTGTAATGATGCAAGATGATAAAAATGCCTATGTGGTGAGATGAAGTGAGGTGAATGACATAGGCATTGTGAAGTATCATTAGGCAATGACTGAACTTCTGATCATAGGTCAGAAGGATAATCATATGCTTCTGGATTGCATGTAACTGAAATCACAGAAAGCGAAATTGCAGATAAAGGGAGAGTACAAAGCTGTTTTTAGAACAAAATTTTTACTTAACCAAATGAACAAATTACCACTATGAAGCCAAAAAGCTCATAACTTACATTATTGCTTTATATCTTACCTAAGCAAGTAAATTTTTATTTTTAGTTAAAAATGAGGGAATCTACTCAGTATAAACAATTTTCTTCCTTTCCCTTACCCACTTAAAGTACACAAAATATTATACCCCTATGCCTTTCAAAGTGCTACTTACAAAGAAGATTTCCATTAGCAGAAATAAAATCTTAAAACTATTAACCTTAACATTCCAGGTTAGTCCCTTTGATAACCCAAATATGTGTTTCCTTCCTCACTGTGCTCAGTTGTGCTATCCTGTGATTTTAGGGATTCTTTCAATACTTTCTTTTGACAGTATGAGGTGGAAACTTACATAATACTACTTAGATTCACTAACTTAAGCAAGAAAAAAAGGATCACATTTAATGCTTACAGGGACATTTTTTAACATAAAGAGTAAGACAATATGCTTAGGACCTGATGCTTAAGGTAGAGAGCAGATTATCTCATATATATATATATATATATATATATATATATATATATATATATAACTGTCCAAAGTAAAAATAACCAAAAACTAAATTTGTTCAGAATAGCTTCTATTTGTTTATAAAAGAGTAAAAATTTGTCACCATCAGAAAAAGAAACAAGACTTTTATTGAGTTCTTAAAAGTCTCTTCAAAGTTAAAGAATTACCAGCCAAATATGAATCTAGTTGAGAGACATATAATTAACAGGAAATTTACACTAATTAAAAAATACTATATACTTTCTCCTTATTCAACCCAGTTCTTTGGTTTCTTAATTGGGCCAATGCAGAAGCTGAAGCAAAAGATAAAAATTAAGGATTCAGAGATAGAGCAAAAAATAAAAAATCAATGTTTTCATCACTTCTGACCTATTTTGAAAAAAGTACCTGAGTCTCTATTTACTCAGAATTACTACTGAGAGCATACAGTTCTCAATGAATTAAAAGCCTAATTAATAAAAGACAAAGTACCTTTATAACAAATACAAGGCAGACTTAGAAATCCTATGAAAGAGGCAAAACATGCTATGAGGGCACACAAGGTAAGTAAAAGCAGTAAAGCTCTGAGGACTGAGGCAAAGTTTGGTGGCTCCACGATATCAGGTAACAAAGTTCTGAAGAACTAAAATGGATTTTGGGTAAAATTTGAATACAGAAAGATAGTACAAAGAGTGGAAGGCCTAACTAAACCCGCTAGATAAATTAAAAAAAAAAACACCACACTGAAAAGACAAGATGGGAAACTGTTAAAATGACTCTAACATCAAAATGCTAAGTATTCCTAGCAAGTAAAGGATGTTGACAAAAGGTACACATTTGCAGTAATGTTCACTTCAACCTAAAGACAGGGCTGACAGACCCAGGACGCAGAACCAATAACAATCTGGCCCAGTGATTTTAATGGACTGAAAAAAAGTTCAGCACAGCTCTTACAAGGGAGATACAAGGGCTAGCAACAATAACAGTCTTAAGGAAGGGTTAAAAGACTAAAAACAAAAATAACATTCGAAGAGCTATTCGTATTTTAATACAGGGCTCCTAAGATTATTTAAAACAAAACAAAGCTATTTAGGATTGTAATTATTCATATTCAACTCCAAAAATTGATGACAGGAAATCTGTAAATCCAGGTACACAACTGGCATTGTAGAATCACTCAGTTTTGTAACAAACAGCCAGGAGGACCACCAGCAGCCACATCTTAATGTACTTTGTTCACTAATCCTCCTCCGCAAAGAACTCAAGTAGCAGATACTTTGTTTCTTTTGTAAAACAGCCACCAAACAAGAGATTTCACTAAAACTGATAAGGCAGTTAATATATCCTGTACTCTGATACATACAGAAAATGGATGTTCTTTGACAGAACTATAATTATAGACAGCCAAAAACATATATAAACATTTTCATAGTCTCAAATTTGGTTCTTAAAGGTCTCTCTAGAGGTTATCAACTTTGAAATGTCTACCATCCTCTGAACTCTACATCTGGTCCAAGGAGATGTATTACATCTTATCCAATTCATACAGTTGCACTCTTAAATATCCCCACTGTAGTGAAGAGGAGTTTTTGGCTGCACATTAGAATTACCAAGGAGCTGAGAAAAATTCCAATACCCAGGATGCATGACAGATCAATTAAATCAATCTCAAAGGACAGTTTGCTTTTTTTAAAGCTCCCCAAGTGATTTCAATAGATGTAATGGGTAAGTCAAGGAAAAAACTAGGGGAAGGTACTGATCTACAATAGAAAATTTAAAAAGACAAAACAAGGAACCTGGATATAGCAACAACATTACATTTTACCAATTTTAACCTGGTTTGAATATATTTTAAATCAAAGATAGACTGAAATTTAAATCAAAAGTCACCTCTCATTATTTGCTGTAGTTATGTTCTATAAAGTCACAGCAAAAAATGAATTAGCAAAAAGTGAACCACACTGTTCTTAGGGAAAATATGAGTTTAGGTTCCTGTGATTCTCTGGTAACACTCAACCACTCAATAAAAACTATGGCTTTTGTGTGTTTCTATTTAAAGACTCCTCAATATATATGTTGATTCATTAACATAGAACCCAAGGCCAATAGCACATCCCTGAACAAACTTACTTAATGTAGGGCCTTCTAATCTAAGAAGTAGCCTTTAAATTCATTGCCAAGATGGCGCTCACCGGATGAGCATGGGGTGGTGCCCAGGCATTTTGGTGGGCTATGACGTTAGCCTACCTGTGTTCCGGGTATCTCCCTATTGGTGGCTTGAGTCTTCCGCGAACGTGATCAGCTCATGGACACCGTTTGCTTGCATTATGTGCCTTCCTGCGTGAAGAGCTTATGACTACTTGACCTTTATGCTGATTGGCCCATGAATGTTATATATACTCCGCTGTTTCTGCAATAAATGAGTTCCTGCTTTGACTGAGCTCCCTGTCGTGTCTGTTTGTCTCCGGTTCAGGCCTAGGGGCCGGAGGCTGGTGATCGGGCGACAGTCGGCACTCACCCTTCCTGGTCCTGCCTTGCCGGGGCGTGTCTCCCCCTTCCCGTTGTCTCCGCAGGTTCGGAGGGGGCTTGGGGAAGGCTAAAAACCCCGACAACTTAACACATGCATTTTCTAAATAAGGCACATCACAGAGTTCGTGCAGTTAAGAACATGGGATAGCATGTCAGTAACCATACTTGCGGGCCATTTTAAACAGTGAAATCACCAAAAGCGCAGAAATGTGAAAAAAGTGACATTAAGTAGACCAAAAAAAGGTCAGTTTCACAGCTGAAACAAGGTAGAGCACCATCTTGTCTGACCTGAGCTGGGTACATGCACATTCAGTGACTCTTTTTCACAGCTCCGCACATGTGTGCAAACCAACACAAAAGCACCATGAGTACCAATTTTAGGGTTTAACTAAATTTTACCAAGTAGGCAGATTCACAAATACAGAATCCATGAATAATGAGAATAGACTGGAGAAATATCACATCAAGGTAGCTCAAACTAATTGATATTGATATACAGAAATTAGTGCTATGAGGTTTCCACTAAGCAACATCTACAGCAAAAATGGCACCAATATGCCATGGTATGTAATTTTCTCCACTAGAATCCTCAAATCCTAAGAATGTAATTTTCTCATATGAAGTCTATACACTAAAAAAAAAAGTATATATTCAATTTGCTCAATAAATCTTTCTTAAATGTAACACAAAAGTAAACAAATTATATTTTATCAACTACCTCTAATCACAAAATGCCTAATTGATTTAAAGAAAAAATACGATGGCTGAAGAAGATGACTTCTAAAATGCCCTATGGCTTAAAGTTTTTGTTAAGTCTAATTTTAAGTTGGTATGCCTATTTTAATTACAATAAAAGCTGATATATGAATACATAAATGTTCTCAGCAATAGTTATTAATATTACAACTACATTTTTTAATGGCAGGACTTCAATATAAATTCTCACCTGAAAAAAGTAACAGCTCCACTCACCTAGAGAAATAACCTGCATCCAGTAGGATACCATCAAACCTGATGGACTCTTAGCTTACACCTACACACCTTCAAAAAGAAAACAAGCTGCCATATGAATGCTATAAAACTAAATATGTCTCACAATATACAAAAATTGACTCAAAATGAATCAAAGACCTGTACGTAAGAGCTTAAACTGTCAACACTCTAAAAAGAAAACACTGGAGTAATAAAGTATACATCTTTATGACCTTGGATTAGGTAATGATTTCTTAGATATGATACCCAAAGCACAAATGACAAAAAAGATAAATTGGACGTCATCAAAATTAAAATTTGCTTCAAAGGACACCATCAGGAATGTGCAAACACAGTTCACAGAATAGTAGAAAATATTTGTAAATCGTATGTCTGATAAGGGGCTTATATTCAGAATAAAGAACTCTTACAACAATAGAGACAAATTAATTTTTTAAATAGACAAAGAACATGAACAGACACTTTTCCAAGGAACATACCAATAAGCACAATATGCTCATCATTAGTCATTAAGGAAATGCAGATCAAAACCACAATAAGGTACCACCTCACACCCACTAAAAATAGCTATAATTTAAAAAAATGAACAAATATTGACCAGAGTGTATAGAGAACAGAACATTTGCACACTACTGTTAGGAATGTAAAAAGGAGCAGCTGTCATGGAAAAAGTCTGGAAGTTCCTCAAAAAATTAAAGTTGCCAAATGACACAGCAATTTCACTTCTAGATATTTACATATCTAAGACAAATTAACACATGTCCAAACAAAAACATGCACATGAATGTTCAAAACAGCATTATTCAAAAGGCAGAAACAATCCAAATCGACAATTAACTGATAAATGGAAACAGAAACAACCCAAATGTCAAACAACTGATAAATATATAAACTGTGGTACAGCCATAAAATAGATTATTACTGTCCATAAAAAGGAATGAAATACTGATACAAACTACAACATGGATGAACCTCAAAAACATGCTAGGAAGCCAGTTAAAAAAGGCTACATATTGCGTGATTCCGTTTGTATGGAATGCCCAGAATAGGTAAACGCATAGAGAAAACGAAGGCTGGGGGAAAGTGGGGATTGACTTCTTAATGCATAAGGGCTTTTTTTCGGAGCTGATGAAAATGTTCAAGTTAGTGATTATTGCTGTGAAGACATTAAAAACCACTAATTGTACACTTTAATAAAAGGGTAAGTTTTATGGTATGCTAATAACATTTCAGTAAAAAAAGGAAAAAGTTGAATGTGCCACTTAAAACTGATATAGAAGGTTCAAAATTTTACATGGCTAATTCTCAAATTTTGAAGAGGATAGGCAAAGAATACATAGTAATTAAAAATCATACTTCCCTCCTTCCTGTGGTGTGGAAATGGAAAAGACCTCTTATGACATGATAGTAAAGGAAATCTGCTTTTTTTCCACTGATAGCCAATGCAAGACAAGGAATCAGAAAAAATTTTAACTATCTGATAGAGGTAGTTTAAAATATGAGGCCTATGGCATTTTAAGATATAACTCACAAAGTTGTATCACAACTCTAAAGAACCATAACATGAGTAATTTGCAATTTCATCCCCTATGATTGTTTTGTTAACCCTATTAGTGGCAAAGCTAGCATTCAAACTAAGTTTATCTGAATCCAAAAGCTGTGCTCATTTATTCCTTCAACATTCAGTGAAGGCCTATTACCTACCAGGTGCTGGGTTATGTCCAAGAAAAATAGTAAATTAATTAATTAATATGCCAAGGCTATCAAAAATTTAACAGGGTAAGGCAATTACAAGTGCCAGGTCTAGGAAGGCTATTTTATATTGGGTGGCCAAGAAAAGCTTCTCTGAGAAAACCAGGTCTGAGAGAAAAAAGTGAGCTAACTAGTTATGTGGATAAGAGCAGCCCAAGCTGAGGAAATAATAAGGGCAAAGGCCCTGATGCAGAAACAACAAGAGGCTGAAGAGAAGTGAGTAGCAAAGGTGGGAAGAGATAACAATATAGATGATGTAAGGCCTTCTAAACCGTTAACAGGGATTTTGAATTATATTCTGAGTAAAACAGGGAAGCCACAGTAGGGATGTGAGTGAAATGACATTTGACTTGTTTTGAAATGATCTAAATAATGGGGTGAGAAAAGACAGTGAAGAACAAGGGCAGCACTCCTTGAAATTTACCCAAAGAATACAACTTCTCAGACTCAAAAAGACATATGCACCCCTATGTTTACTGCAGCACTTTTTACAATAGCCAAGAAATGGAAGCAACCTAAGTGTCCATCAGTAGGTGAATGGATAAAGAAGATGTCGTTTACGTCCACAATGGAATACTATTCAGCCATAAGAAGGAAACAAATCCTGCCATTTGCAACAACATGGATGGAGCTAGAGGGTATTATGCTCAGTGAAATAAGCCAGGCAGAGAAAGACAAGTGCCAAATGATTTCCCTCATTTGTGGAGTATAACAACGAAGCAAAACTGAAGGAACAAAATAGTAGCAGACTCAGGCTCCAAGAAGGAACTAGTGGTTACCAAAGGGGAGGGGTGTGGGAGGGCAGGTGAGGAGGGTGGGAGAAGGGGATTGAAGGGTATTATGTTTAGTACACATGGTGTGGGAAATCACGGGGAAAACAGTGCAGCACAGAGAAGGCAAACAGTGAATCTGTGTCATCTTACTACACTGATGGACAGTGACTGAATTGGGGTATGAGTGGGGACTTGATAATATGGGTAAATGTAGTAACCACATTGTTTTTTCATGTGAAACCTTCATAAGAGTGTATATCAATAATACCTTAATAAAAAAAAAAGAACAAGGGCAGAAGCAGGGGAACCAGTTACAAAGCTGCTGACAAAACTAAGATGAGGGACGATAAAGATCTGTATCAGGCAGTAATTCAAAAGAGCAGACAAACTGTTGGATTCTGGATATATTTTGAAGGTAGAGCTTGAGAGAATTTGCTTATGTTTTCACAGTGCAGTGGAATGAAACCAAGGTTTCTGGATGAACATGGAAGAATGAAGTTGTCCTGCACCAACATGGGAAATACTACAGAAGGAATAGGTTTGAAGAAAGGAAATTTTAAAAAGCAGCTTTATACATGTTTACCTCTGTTAATATGCTTTTGTCTTACTATACTACAAACTGATTTTTGTGCAATATAACTGTTAAGTAGTGGAAAAGAACCTGAATCTAGGTATTCTGATTTCAGATCCTATGTTTTTTTAATGAAGTTTTACAAAAACAACTGCATGAGCTTAGAGTTTTTCACAGAATAAAGTAACTCCAAGGTATGCACCATTTGTTGGTGACTGAAAAACTGCGTGCACAAATAAAGGTTATCAAATGAAGAAATATTTAAAACAACTGATAAACATGAACAAGTAGTATGTAGATAAAATTAATAATGAAACAGAGAGAAATTATATAAAGATGCAATAAAATTCACCTAAGAAATGTTCAGTTTAGGTAAATACTATGCAGAAATACATTTTCACAGAGGCCAGATCCCGCCTACTTTTAAAAATCTTCTTGACAGTAAAGATTATCTTTGAACAGTAAGATCTACCCTTATAATTTTACTCAGTACACAAGAATATGCATAAAGAACTTTTAAAAATTGTTTGACTCATAAAGTATAAGGAATATTTCTCATTTTCTTAGCTAGAGAAACTATAAAAAGATGTTTAGTAAATGCTTACTTCTTCACTGAAAAGTTAGATGACTATTACAATGACTTCTCTACAATGCTGAATTTGTTAATATGTTCATTATCTACAACTTCACAGCATCAGATTTCAGAGCTTGGTTTCTAATTGCAGCTTCACTACACAGTTGCTATGTAATTTTGAGTAAGTCACTTTCCAATAAGTGATTACTTACCAAAAATCAATCTTTATTACAATGAAGTAGTATTATCTTACTTTCCCTTTTACAAAGTTGGAGTAAGAATCCTGGGAGAAAGAACATGAAAATACTTTGAAAAACATTAAAGTTATGATGAATGCATAAATAAAATAACCCAAATTTTGGGGGGAAAAATATATAATGTAAATGTGAATTTTAAATTATTCCTTTATAGATACTCAACTTCACTATCATAGAATTGCTTAATAGATTTCTCTAAAATAGAACTAAACTAATGCAGAATTTGCTATTTAGGAATGTTTCTTGGAGTGTGAAGGAATTTACTGGAGTCACTGTGCACGTTTAAGGAACAGAGAAAAAGCATTTTTCCTACTCTCATGGACCCTATAGCCCAAGGAAATCGAAGAGACCTAAAAAGTTAAATGAAAGACCCAAACACTTGAGGACAAAAAGGAAGGCATCTCATAAAGCAGTAATTGATTAACAGCAAAAAGAGAAGTACCACAATGACTGACTGCTTTAAGAGTTAAGATGATTACCATAGCTTCATGGCTTTTCTTCACATGTTGTCTTCTATCTGCTTAAGTTTATCATTCACAAACACCTTCAATTCTATTCTATGCTGTTCCACTTTTCCCTGGTACTTCAACAGCTCCCTGACAGCCCCATTCCTAGCTGGAGTATCCAGTTAACCTCAGACACTGTAATTCTAGTTATAATCGAGTTCTCAGTACTCAGACTCAGGATCGAGGATGACAGTCAATTTTCTAACTCTTGATTATGCTGTGACCCTTCAAAATGGCATCAACAAATAATCCCATAGAATGTGTTATGGCAACACAACTACAACAATAGTAATGTCTTAGCCCATATTCCACCTCTCTCAATCACTAGCAACAATTACTTGAGTAAAGAACAATGTTGTGAATGATCCAAAATGATTTATTATTTTTAAGTCATGTTAAAATAAGCACACACTGATAATCCATCCCTACTAAATCTCAATCTCCATTTAACCAAAACAGTCAATATAATCTAAGACCCAATTAGGTAAGAGAAAGGAAGAAAATGCAGAAAACCCACAAGAGTAATTTAATTAACCACTTCTGTGCATTATATCATTGCTTTCAGAGTTGACAAATATCACTGTTATGCACTGACTTTCTAAGATCTTAATATGTAAGAGGAGTTCACATCTAAAATTAATAAATAAATCTAGAGGGCAAAATTATAAAAATATACCAGGTATACTTAAAAACTCCCAACATAAGTCTGAATGAACCATCTAAATTAAATTATAAAATCAGACAATATATCCAGGAAGCCAGGTTAGTTAATACTTAACTAACAGGAGAAGGAAAAAAAAGATTAAGTACAAAATGAAAAAAGAAACGTTAACACAAAGTACACAATTTTGTGGTTTAGGTAACAGAATACCCAATACTGCCTCATTTTTAAGAAATGTTTAGAATCACATAAAAATTCATTTTAAAGTGCTTTTGAAGTTTGGGGATAGAAAGTTTGTGCTAAATAATCAAAGTCCTAAAATGTTAAATTAAAAAATTTGCTACAAGCAACTTCCCACTTAATATTTTAAGATTTCTAGAATTATCTAAATTAAATGTAGATCTATTTCTTTACCCCAACTGCCAATTTTGAGCCCCATTTTTAAAGAATGGCTCCTTAAAACATAATCTCGCTGTAATCTTAGTGATTTGTGACTTTGTTCTAGGAAGAAACAGCAGGAAGAAAAAAAATATGTAAAAGAACATCTCAAAGGGCTCACACAAGTTGGAAGACCACAATCTTTAACTACATACTGAGGAACAACTCTAGCAACATTACAGAGGAGTTTCCCTAGCATTACAAGGTATGCCAGTAACACTGGTCCTCATCCCTAATGTTTCACCCCATCTGCCTGGTCAAGTGTTACAAGCCTCCGAAACCTCACCCACCTTAGTGTGTAATCCAAAAATTATTTTCTATGGGTGCCATGACCTGGAAAGAGGTTGGGAGGCACTGATACGTACATTAAAGCAGTTAAAAACTCAACTTTAAAACACATACCAACAAGTAATTCAAATCCCACCCTTACTTATTATTGAGCCTAAAAACTAATTTATTTCATTTTTGTCAATTCAAGTAATCAAATTCCATGTTACACTTGTAGAAACTGAATATTTTAAAAATACAGTTCCTCTTACAGCTTAAGTAACCCTTCAGCAGCAGTAACATCCTGATGTAAGATAAAAAATCTACTTAAGATTTTTAAAGTAAGGACAGTCTGGGCAGCATTCACATATAGCATACTTTACCCTAAGCATTCTAAGTGAAATTCCAAAAATACCCATTTCCTAGCCTCCCTGCATGTGTTCTGTCCACAGCACTTTCATCTTAAACTATAATACACAACTAACGTTAAGTATTTTGTTCTTAACTGTCTCCCCCAACTACACTATTATAGCCACAAAGGCAGCAATCTTGTGTTCTTGTTCATTGCTGTTATTCCCAGCACCTTGATGAGTACCTGATACAGACTATCACTCAAAAAATAACTGATGAACAAGTTTCATAATCTGACTGCAAATGTTTGTGTAATTTAGTTTTTCTGAAAAGAATTAAGCTTTGCTATTAAGATTGTCGGAAAAAAAACTTGTTCACCAAAGACAAAGAATAACCACACAGTATTATTGTATTGTTTCAAAAAGTCTGATTTCTCTAGTAACATATTCTTCAAAATACTATTAGAAAATCTGTATCAGATATTTTATAAATACAAATAAAAGATTTCATTTCATTTTGATTAAAATAGTAAACACCTGTTTTCCATTCCTCTAGTTAGAAGACAAAGGAATAAAGGGTGTTAAGACAGAAGTACTTGAGAAGCAGAAACATGCAGTATTGCACTGGCAAGTATTTTTTCACCATATAAAACTCATGATTATCAACATTTTAAGTTCTGTTCTGACTCTAGTTCTTTTCTCTTAAAAACTTAACCCTGTCTTTTCCTTACATTTGAAGTCTAATTCTAACCAGCTAATAAGTTATCCCTATAATTACCTTGTCAAGTACAATCACAAGTATTGTGGATTTTAATTTTTAAGTCTTAAAACAGTTTTAACTGTAATACAAATAATTTTATATTAGTCATACTGCCCATCTACTGTTCAACTAATGTTCTACAGTTCCTTTTTTGGCCTCAAATGACGAAACTTCTTAACGTCTCTGGGGAGAATAGTGTAAAGTATAACGTTTCCTGAAATTGTTCTTGTTTTTTCCCTGCACGGTTTCGTGACACCTCTTCAACTGTACATAACTAGAAATGTTATATACATTTTCCCCCCTCTTCTGCAAGTCCAGAGGGAGAAAAAAGGTTAAAAAGAATATTGCAGTGAAAACATGCTGAAAGGGGATAAGATAAAAGCACAGAAGTAAATATGAGCAAATACATATACAAAAAAGGAAGAAGATGCAGAAAAGAGAAGAAAGAAAAACACTGTTATCGCTTAGAAAAAAGGGGGGCAAAGGCGGTGGGAGAGAGAGGGAGACTTGCTTATTACGCTAGAAACAAAAGCACAAAATCCTTCTAAAGAAAAACGTGGTCGCTTTCTCTAAGATGTTAAAACTCTAAAAAGCGCTCAACTCATACTCCAAACGAAAGTTCTACCTTCTGTTCTATGTGTTTTCATAAAAGCTAATCTTCAACTGTAAATTAAAGGCACACTATAGATAATGCAGAGTCAATCTTTACAAAACTACAATTGTGGTTGCCATCTTTGCCTGAAAAAACCAAACTCCTTGGATTTGTAAAAAAGGAGTATATTAAGTTGGAAAGCCAGCTACGCATTGCCAAGTCAGGTAGACATGACACGGGTTAATAAAACGCCTCCTACCAAACAAGGTTCCACTGAAAGATCTAGGGGAGAAGGGCAAAGGGCTATAGGTTTACAGCGACCGCAAGGGTGGGGCACCGTAGGAAAAATATTTGAGGGTGAGTTATCCCGGGAGGCATAAGGAGGCTGGTGCTCGGATCTCTAAGAGACTGCATATTAGGCGGCCGAGAGATGTTCACGTACTAAGGGGAGCTTCAGGGAGAGTGAGAAATGGTCTGAAGCACGAATGTTCATTAAGACTGCGAAAGCCGATGGAGGAAGGTACCCACCCGGCGAAAGGACTGAGTCAAAGAGAGAAGAGCCTAGGGGCTCAGCAGTCAGGGAAGCCGGGCGTGGGAGGCCTGAGCAGAAGCCGAGGAGCGCCTCTGCGACCAGCCGCCTTCTCCGAGGACGCTTTTTCAGCTCCCCCCACTCTCAACCCCTCTCAGCGTAGCCCCTGCCCCGGCGACAACGGCAAGAGCAGCTGTTTCCGCCCGGCCCGGGGCCCGGAGGAAAAGGCATCCCTGGGGTGGAGGGCAGGCAGGCCAGCAGAGACGGTCTGAGAGAGGTGATTCCGAGACCACTGCTGCCGGGCCGACGCCAAACTTCGCCCTTTCCTCCCCTCAGCCTTCTTTATTCCCCAACTTCCCGGCCGACTGGTGTCCGCTTCGACCGACCGAGGCACCCCCACCCCCCGCCCTTCTTCTAGCCACCTCTCACCCCTCTCCAAACGCCCTGAGGCTGGGAAGGACCGGCCACCAGGGCCGCTCCGGAGCCCGCCGGGGTGCCCCAGACTCCCAGACACCGCCCCCGACAAACCGCTCACATTCTCTCGGCAGCTCCCTCGCCCGCCCAGATGCTGCAAACTCCTCTCACCTGCATTGACGCCATGATGGAACCATCCCCCCAAGGCCGGCGAGGCCAGAGACGCAGGGGGCGGAGTCGCCGTGCTCGCGTCACGCCGCGGGGGCCCAGCACCCCCGGCGCACGGGGCGGGGCCTCCGATGGGAAGGGGATGCGCGAGGGGATTGGCTGGCACCCCGGGCGCCCGGGAGGGTGGGGCGAGCGGGAGCAATGTGGATGGCTCTGTCAGGAACCTTGGTCGCGTCCACCTCTCCAGCGTCTTCGGCGAGTCCACCCGCAACTCTGGTCGCTCGGGAATCGCAGCTCCGGTTCTGACCTGGCCCCGGTGGTTGTTTTTTTTCTGTCTAATCCCCGAGATTCTGTTAATACCCTGACCTGTAGGATTTTTTTTGTTTTGTTTTTCCAACCACAGGTGTATGGTTTACAGATTTTTTTTCTTTCTGATATCTTTCCCACACTGCTATGCCCATTTTCACACCCTTGGGGCGGGATAAAACTTCCCGTGGGGCTGCTTTCTGGTCTTTATGCAACTGGAAGACTTCTCATATTCCTTATTTGGGAAAGAGACACAGATTTTCTCGTACAGTGGTATGAAAAGAGCAAACCCGCACTTTGATATTCTGAAAGGCAAGGTGGATTTGTAGAGCTGAAACTGGCCTGAAAGAGAAGAGAAAAATTTGAAGTTTTTCTTTTGTGTGCTATTTCCTCTTTAACCCAGCCCCCCAGTTTTAAACCTCATGTATCAGTAATAGCTGTGGTTGTTATGACATTGATATTTGATGAGAGATTTAACCCTAGACATGAATTTTTTTTAATGTGCCAGTGTCAACACGTTATAATGTACATTACACATTCGTTCACATCCAGACCTCAGCCTGTTTCTTGGTGGGCAGTTGTATGGTCATTTGACCTAGGGATGTATTTGTTGAGCGTACAGAATTTATCCTGGGAATGCACCAGTTCTGTCAACATTTATCAGAAGCCACATTTTTAAAAGCTATTCCAGAACTGAAGATGTCATTGGTTTACTTGAGGAAAATGGAAGCCAAAGGCTTGCCCCTCGTGTTCTATCTTTAAAAAATTTAGGTAGCTAATACATCGAGTAGAAGGTTTTTACTTTACCAGAAGGAAAGCTTAAAATCTATCATTTTATTAATTTGGAGCTCTTTTTAGAAATTTCCATAAGATTTAAATATAAGTGCAATGCAGGATATCGAACCTTCCATTCTTGGGTTTGATTATTATGTTGTCTGGTAAATTCCCTAATGTAAAATGTGTTCAAAAAGAAAAATATCTTCAAAATACACCAATAATTCTATGTTATAATATTAAACAAATTATTCTTCACCACTAGAGAGGAAGTTACACTAGTATATTTTTTCTTCTCCGCATTCTACCCAATTGCCAGAAATGGTCTGGTTTTCCCTATATTGTACAAAATGACTGTGTTCTTGAAGAATATTTGGAGGGTCTTGGCAACCAGGAATCAACTAGAAGTGTATCAGATGCCAGCCCAGTTGTGTTGTCAACATTTCAACTGTGAGTAAAACCCATATATCCCAATGAAAGAGGAAAGCTTTTCTAGATATATTTTTTTCTGGAGATCTTTATCCCTATGATCTCAGAAAATTGCCCCAGAAGATCAGGTTTTACTACCTAAGGTTCATTTTGTTTAAAAGCTGGTTCTTCCCAAGGTATAAGTGACATCAGATGATGTTACAAATAAAGCTGTCCCATGATAATATGCTATGTTGCAGCATGAAAAGGCAGAGTTGACAAGTCTTTGCTTGAGTCTGTGTTTCCACAGAGTGGTTTATTCTTAGTCTCCTACTGGCTGATCTCATCAAATGGAGGCAAGCATCAGCTTATTTATTGGATGTTGGAAAAGGCACCAAACTAGGAAGCCAATACTTGTAATCTTGTTCTACCTCTGTCCTTAGTAAGCTTGGTCAAGGCTCTTAATCTCTCTGGGTTTATTTCTTTATCAAGAAAATGAGCAAATCAGACTGCATAATCATTCAAGGTTTCTTTCAAATTCAAAATCAAAATTTTAAATGATTTGTCTAAAATACCATCTTAAAAAAATCGAAGGTAAAATGCAGTGGGAATGATGTAATATTTGAGTTAAGAAATCACTTTTATAGATATAATAATGAATGAACTTGACTTCAGTGTAATTTATGTAGATATACTGGGTTGGGGGGGCTTTAGCTAATTTAAAGTTACCAGCATAATCCAATTTAGCTATAGATGGAATTTCATAAAGTCACAAAAACTCCAAATCCACAATTTAGAGTGATACTTTAAGAAAAGAATATCTACAAAAGTATTATTTTTTATAATTTTGAACCCAAACTGGTCATTTCATATGAATCTTCTAGTAACGGACAAAGAAAATTAACAAAGTAAGAGATGGTTTATATGTGTGACTTACTCAAACATGTCAAAAATAATTGATACACATATATTCTTTTGGGGGTGATAGAAGTGTTCTAAAACTAGACCATGGTGATGGCTGCCCAACTGTGTTAATTTACTCAGAATTATTAAGTAATTATTATGGGTAACATTTTGGTATGTTAATTATACCCTAATTAAGCTATTAAAAAAAAGAGAAAGGCATTTCAGTATTTTAACACAGCCATACCAGTAAGTCCTGTTTCGCCTTTAGATTGACTCACCCATTAGTGGTGTAAAAGACAGAAACCTGGTCAGGTATCTCCCTGGTTTTGGATTTTTTCATCTGTAAAATGGAAAGTCAATGATTTCTTCAAAGTTTATCAGATGATTTATTTTCCCTGCCAGAAAAATTCCTTAATTATGTTATATTTCATGTAGCCGTCTTTGCACCTGCTCATAAAGCCATCATTCCCAACACATATTTATGTTTCTTCTGCTGCCTACAGGGATGACAGCCCTAGTGATTTTGTCCCAGCCAGTCAGTTCTTTCTCATCCTATGTCCTTATCTACTGCCTAGCTTTCCTATCCTATTTTTTGTGCCCCTTTTTGCCTGATCTCCACTTAATGTTTTATAAAAGGCACTAGACTTGGAATCAAAAGGCATAGATTTGAATCCTAACTTAGCTACTTCTTACTTCTGTGACCTGGAGTTGGTTATTTAAGCCTCTTTGAACCTTAGTTTTGTCATCTGTATAATGAGGATAAAAATACCAGCATACAGTTTGTGGTGGGGTCTAGATGAGGTCATGGATATGAAGGAGTTTTATCAATTGCACAGCACCACAAGAATGAGAGGCAATACCTAGTTTGTCTTCTGAATTATTCTATGTTCTCTCTCCAGTGGGCAGATGAGATTTTGGCTTGAGATAGGAAGTGGGGTATATGGCAGCGACTGAGAAATACCCATGCCAAGATCCCTAAATTTCATTACATGTGAATATTGAAGAGTCTGGGCAGGCACTCTACTCTGAACCAAGCTTGCCGTAGATAATGTTTCATGGTTGGGATGTTGCCTCTTCCCACCCCACCCTGTGTCTTTCCACATGGGGCATCCTCCCAGGCCTGCCCTTATTAATGGCAATAATAACAGCTACTTTGGACCAAATATTTGTATGTCACATAGGCACTTGTATTTCCTGTATTTTAATCTTTAAAAGAGTACTATGAGGTATATAAAACAATTCCTCCTTTAAACGTGAGGAAACAGGCTTGGAGAAGCTAGGTAAATTGACAAAGTCACCCAGCTTATGAATAGCAGTCAGAATACTATCAGAATTCTACCTTGGAAAATCTAATTCCCTGGTAGACTTCCGGGAAGATGGCGGTGTGAGCAGGGCGGCAGAAATCTCCTCCCAACACTATATTTATCTACGAAAACACAGAAAATACATCTATTCCTAAAAGAGAGACGAGAATACACAGGAAAGCGCACAGCGTGCAGCTACACCCGAGAGGACTCGGCACCCCAAGAGGCGGGTAAGATACGGAGCCGCGACCCGGCGGGACCCGAGCCCTCCCCCACCCCAGCGCACCGGCGGGAGGAGAGGATTCAGAGCCGGGAGGGAGTGGAAGTGCACCCCGCGAAGTAGCCAGCCCTGGTGATCTGCGCGGGGAGCGCTGACCCACATTGCGCAGTGCAGCGGAGATTGGAGAGACAGAGGGGCAGGATCTGAGCGGGGAACGCGCCAGGGTGCTTGCAGCCGGCTCCGGGAAGGAAAAAAAAAGTGCGCGCTTTCCTCAGCGGTCTTAAAGAGACAGGAGCCCAGCGGAGGAGCCGGATCGCCCCAGCACACTCAGCCCAGCAGGCTGGGAGTCCTGGGGAGTTTCAGACGCCTTAGCTGGCGACTGAGGAAGCGTAGCCATACTTAACCCTTCTCACTGGGATCAACAGCCTCCTATTCGTTCCCACCCCTGCCAGAGCGATAAAGTGCCCTGCGGAGCAGCACAGTCACAGCTGTGGAATAGTGGGGCAATAGCGCCACCTAGAGCATTCCCACAGAATCTACGTCCGGTGGGCATTTTTTTTTGTTTTTTTTTTGTTTTGTTTTTGTTTTGTTTTTGTTTTTCTTTTCTTTCTTTTTTTCTTTTTTTCTTTCTTTTTTTTTTTCTTTTTTTTTCTCTTTTTTTTCTTCTCTTTTTAAAGTCTTAAAGAGCCCAGCTGACATACGTGGCAACTATCAGTGACCAAATTATACAGCCATGAAAAGACAGAGGAATATGGTTCAGACCAAAATCAACCAGACAACCCCAGAGAGGGAATCTGAAGGGATGGAAATGCACAGCCTCCCTGAAAAAGAATTTAGAATAAAAGTCATAACCATGCTGATGGACCTACAGAGAAATGTGCAAGAGCTGAGGGAGGAAGTGAGGGAACTGAAGAATGACAATACAGAAATCAGACAAGCGATCGACGGGCTTAACAGCAGAATGGATGAGATGCAAGAGACTGTTAATGGAATAGAAAACAGAGAACAGTAGTACAGAGCAGCTGAGGCAGAGAGAGATAAAAGGATTTCTAGGAATGAAAGATTATTAAGAGAACTGTGTGACCAATCCAAACGGAACAATATTCGCATTATAGGAGTACCAGAGGAAGAAGAGAGAGAAAAAGGGATAGAAAGTGTCTTTGAAGAAATAATTGCTGAAAACTTTCCCTCGCTGGGGAAGGAAGTAGTCTCGCAGTCCACCGAAGCTCATAGATCTCCCAACACAAGGGACCCAAGGAAGACAACACCAAGACACATAATAATTAAGATGGCAAAGATCAAAGATAAAGACAGGGTATTAAAGGCAGCTAGAGAGAGAAAAAAGATCACCTACAAAGGAAAACCCATCAGACTATCATCAGACTTCTCAACAGAAACCTTACAGGCCAGAAGAGAATGGCATGATATATTTAACGTAATGAAACAGAAGGGCCTCGAACCAAGAATATTGTATCCAGCACGATTATCATTTAAATATGATGGAGGGATTAAACAATTTCCAGATAAACGAAAGTTAAGAGAATTTGCGTCTCATAAACCACCACTACAGGATATCTTAAATGGACTGCTCTAGATGGAAGCACACCTAAGGCTAAAAAGATGTCACCAGAGAAAAAAAAATCATAGCAAAGAAAGCAGATCATCCAAATACCAACTAAAGGCAAAGAATAAAACACCTATTATAGAAAGAATGGAGGAGGAGGAATAAGAAGGGAGAGAAATAAAGAAACATCAGACTGTGTTTACAATAACTTAACAAGAAAGTTAAGTTAGATTGTTAGATAGTAAAGAAGCAACCCTTGAACCCTTGGTAACCACGAATCTAAAGCCAGCAATGGCAATAAGTACATACCTATCAATAATCACCCTAAATGTAAATGGACTGAATGCACCAATCAAAAGACACAGAGTAACAGAATGGATAAAAAAGCAAGACCCATCTATATGCTGCCTACAAGAAACTCACCTCAAATCCAAAGATATACACAGACTAAAAGTGAAGGGATGGAAAAAGATATTTCATGCAAACAACAAAGAGAAAAAAGCAGGTGTTGCAGTACTTGTATCAGACAAAATAGACTTCAAAACGAAGAAAGTAGCAAAAGATAAAGAAGGACATTACATAATGATAAAGGGGTCAGTCCAACAAGAAGATATAACCATTATAAATATATATGCACCCAACACAGGAGCGCCAGCATATGTGAGACAAATACTAACAGAATTAAAGGAGGAAATAGACAGCAATGCATTCATCTTAGGAGACTTCAACACACCACTCACTCCAGAGGACAGATCAACCAGACAGAAAATAAGTAAAGACACAGAGGCACTGAACAACACACTAGAACAGATGGACCTAACAGACATCTACAGAACTCTACACCCAAAAGCAACAGGATACACATTCTTCTCAAGTGCACATGGAACATTTTCCAGAATAGACCACATACTAGGCCACAAAAAGAACCTCAGTAATTTCAAAAATATTGAAATCCTACCAACCAACTTCTCAGATCACCAAGGTATAAAACTAGAAATAAATTTTAGAAAGAAATCAAAAAGGCTCACAAATACATGGAGACTTAACAACACTCTCCTAATTAATCAATGGGTTAACGACCAAATCAAAACAGAAATCAAAGAATATATGGAGACTAATGACAACAACAACACAAAGCCACAACTTCTATGGGACTCAGAAAAGGCAGTTCTAAGAGGAAAGTATATTGCAATCCAGGCCTATTTAAAGAAGGAAGAACAATCCCAAATGAATAGTCTAAAGGCACAATTACTGAAATTGGAAAAAGAAGAACAAATGAGGCCCAAAGTCACCAGAAGGAGGGACATAATAAAGATTAGAGAAGAAATAAATAAAATTGAGAAGAATAAAACAATAGAAAAAATCAATAAACCAAGAGCTGGTTCTTTGAAAAAATAAACAAAATAGATAAACCCCTAGCCAGACTCATTAAGAGAAAAAGAGAATCTACACACATAAACACAATCAGAAATGAGAAAGGAAAAATCACGACGGACCCCACAGAAATACAAAGAATCATAAGAGAATATTATGAGAATCTATATGCTAACAAGCTGGAAAACATAGAAGAAATGGACAACTTCTTAGAAAAATACAACCTTCCAAGACTGACCAAGCAAGAAACAGAAAAACTAAACAGACCAATCACCAGTGACGAAATCGAATTGGTAATCAAAAAACTACCCAAGAACAAAACCCCTGGGCCTGATGGATTCACCTCTGAATTCTACCAGACATATAGAGAAGAAATAACACCGATTCTCCTTAAAGTTTTCCAAAAAATAGAAGAGGAGGGAATACTTCCAAACTCATTCTAGGAAGCCAGCATCACTCTAATACCAAAACCGGGCAAAGACCTCACCAAAAAAGAAAATTACAGACCAATATCCCTGATGAACGTAGATGCAAAAATACTCAACAAAATATTAGCAAACCGAATTCAAAAATACATCAAGAGGATCATACACCATGATCAAGTGGGATTCATCCCAGGGATGCAAGGATGGTACAACATTCGAAAATCCATCAACATCATCCACCACATCAACAAAAAGAAGAACAAAAACCACATGATCATCTCCATAGATGCTGAAAAAGCATTTGACAAAATTCAGCATCCATTCCTGATTAAAACTCTCAACAAAATGGGTATAGACGGCAAGTACCTCAACATCATAAAGGCTGTATATGACAAACCCACAGCTAACATCATACTTAACGGCGAGACGCTGAAAGCTTTTCATCTAAGATCGGGAACAAGACAGGGATGCCCACTCTCTCCACTGTTATTCAACATAGTACTGGAGGTCCTAGCCACAGCAATCAGACAAAACAAAGACATACAAGGCATCCAGATTGGTAAAGAAGAAGTCAAATTGTCACTATTTGCAGATGACATGATACTGTACATAAAAAACCCTAAAGATTCCATTCCAAAACTACTAGAACTAATATCTGAATTCAGCAAAGTTGCAGGATACAAAATTAACACACAGAAATCTGTTGCTTTCCTATACACTAACGATGAACTAACAGAAAGAGAAATCAGAAAAACAATTCCATTCACAATTGCATCAAAAAGAATAAAATACCTAGGAATAAACCTAACGAAGGAAGTGAAAGACCTGTACTCTGAAAACTACAAGACACTCCTAAGAGAAATTAAAGAGGACACTAACAAATGGAAATGCATCCCATGCTCTTGGCTAGGAAGAATAAATATTGTCAAAATGGCTATACTACCTAAAGCAATCTACAGATTCAATGCAATCCCTATCAAACTACCAACAGCTTTCTTCCATGAACTGGAACAAATAATTCTAAAATTCATATGGAACCACAAAGACCCCGAATAGCCAAAGCAATCCTGAGAAGGAGGAATAAAACAGGGGGAATTACACTCCCTGACTTCAAGCTCTACTACAAAGCCACAGTAATCAAGACAATTTGGTATTGGCACAAAACAGACCCACAGACCAGTGGAACAGAATAGAAAATCCAAACATTAACCCAAACATATACAGTCAATTAATATTTGATAAAAGTGCCTTGGATATACAATGGGGAGATGACAGCCTCTTCAGCAGCTGGTGTTGGAAAAACTGGACAGCTACATGTAAGAGAATGAAACTGGACTACTGTCTAGCCCCCATACACAAAGGTAAACTCAAGGTGGATCAAAGACCTGAATGTAAGTCATGAAACCATAAAACTCTTAGAAAAAAACATAGGCAAAAATCTCTTGGACATGAACATGAGCAACTTCTTCGTGATCATATCTCCCCGAGCAAGGGAAACAAAAGCAAAAATGAACAAGTGGGACTATATCAAGCTGAAAAGCTTCTGTACAGCAAAGGACACCATCAGTAGAACAAAAGACATCCTACAGTATGGGAGAATATATTCATAAAAAACGTATCTGATAAAGGGTTGACATCCAAAATATATAAAGAACTCATGCACCTTAACAAACAGAACGCAAATAATCCAATTAAGAAATGGGCAGAGGACATGAATAGACACTTCTCCAAAGAAGAAATTCAGATGGCCAACAGGCACATGAAAAGATGCTCCACATCGCTAATCATCAGAGAAATGCAGATTAAAACCACAATGAGATATCACCACACACCAGTGAGGATGGCCAACATCCAAAACACAAACAACAACAAATGTTGGTGAGGATGTGGAGAAAAGGGAACCCTCCTACACTGCTGGTGGGAATGCAAATTAGTTCAACCATTGTGGAAAGCAGTATGGAGGTTCCTCAGAAACTCAAAATAGAAATACCATTTGACCCAGGAATTCCACTCCTAGGAATTTACCCTAAGAATGCAGCAGCCCAATTTGAAAAGACAGATGCACCCCTATGTTTATTGCAGCACTATTTACAATAGCCAAGAAATGGAAGCAACCTAAGTGTCCATCAGTAGATGAATGGATAAAGAAGATGTGGTAATATACACAATGGAATATTATTCAGCCATAAGAAGAAAACAAATCCTACCATTTGCAACAACATGGATGGAGCTAGAGGGTATTATGCTCAGTGAAATAAGCCAAGCCGAAAAAGACAAGTATCAAATGATTTCACCATATGTGGAGTATAAAACAAAGAAAAAAACTGAAGGAACAAAACAGCAGCAGACTCACAGAACCCAAGAACGGACTAATAGTTACCAAAGGGAGAGGGACTGGGGAAAATGGGTGGGAAGGGAGGGATAAGAGGGAAAAAGGGGCATTACGATTAGCAGATGTAATGTTGGGGGGGCACGGGGAGGGCAGTATAACTCAGAGAAGACAAGTAGTGATTCTATAGCATCTCACTACGCTGATGGACAGTGACTGTAATGGGGTTGGTGGGGGGGACCTGATGAAGGGGTAGTTTAATAATCGTAATATTGCACATGTAATTGTAAATTAATGATAATAAAATAAATTATATTAAAAGAAAGATTTAAAAAAAATAGAAATGCCATACGACCCACTAACTCCACTTCTAGGAATCTACCCAGGGAAAACAAAATCTATGATTCAAAAATATATAAGCACTCCTATGTTTATTGCTGCATTATTTACCATAGCCAAGATATGTCCATCAATGGATAAAGAATATGTGGTATATACACAGTGGAATATTATTCATCCATAAAAAAGAAATCTATAGAGATTTTTAATGAAAATTTACTCAGATGTTAAAGGTGGCTGGGGAACAGTGGTGGCAGCCAGGACATCCTAACCCTGAAGAAGGGTATTTTTTTCATTCAGGTGCCCATAATCAGCCATATTCCACAATTGTTCACAATTGTGTAAACCAGTGCAAGGACTCCCTTGTGCATTAGTTTATTCTGAACACCTAAGGTAAAGTTTTGTAACTATGGAAACCAAAGTACAAGAATAATTAGTGGAATTTTTAGAAAAATAACTCAGGTATTACTCATACTGACCTCAGGTATTTACACACATAATCTAACTAGGACAGGACAGTGTGTGGCTTTTAGTGGTCTCTGATGAAAGATTAAATGAATGGAATGACAATGAATTTTGTTAATGACCAGGTATAGTTAGATTTATTTAATACATGTCTAGCCCTTAATAATCTCTGTCAATAGAAAAATGGAATGCCGTGGATAAATGAAATAAAACATTTTCTCTCATTGTTCAAATTCCCTTACCTCTTGTTAGCTCTTCCCATCCTTGAAGAATGGAAACAAAACCTGCAAATCTTTTGCGTTCTCTACAAACTCATTCTACACTGGCTGATTCAAGTTTTCTTTTCCAGTTATTCCCAGATGTTTTCAGTGAAGATTTAAACAGGCAATGAATCACACTGTTATTTAGAAAGAAAAAAAACCAAAGATGAGCAAGGGGGCCAGAAAGAAGAGATAATCTCCCAGGTGTCTGTGATGGGCAGCTTTGGGTGTGGCTTCCAATGATTACTCACATCTCTGTATATCCCCCCCCCCCACCTCCTTTGATGTGATTTGGATCAGCCCTGGCTGGCACCTTAATTACAGCGCTGTGAGACACCCCAAAGTGGACAACTCAGGTAAGCTGTGCCCAGACTCATAACCCACATAAATTAGAGGATAATAAATACATTATTGTTTTAAGGGACTAAGTTTGAGAGTAATTTGTTGCCCAGCAATACATAGTGAATACAGGAGCTTTTAAAATCACTCTCATTAACTAGCTTCCTGCCCACCCAGTAACTTGGTACTGCATCATAGATTGTGAAACATTTGACCATATTCCTCAGGAGATCTTGATATAATCACTTCTCCTCTTCCTATCCTCTATCTATTTGAAAGCCAGTGGTTCATATTTACATTCAAAAATAAGAACTTAAGTTGCCTCCATATCTTGGCTATTGCAAACAGTGTTGTGATAAACATAAGGGTGCACATGTCTTTTGAGTCTGAGAAGTTGTTTTCTTTGGGTAAATTCCTAGGTGTGGAATTCCAGGGTCAAATGGTATTTCTATTTTTAGTTTTTTGAGGAACCTCCATATTACTTTCCCCAATGGTTGAACTAGTTTACATTTCCACCAGCAGTGTAGGAGGGTTCCCCTTTCTCTACATCCTAGCCAGCATTTGTCATTCCTAGTCTTTTCTATGTTGGTCATCCTAACTGGTGTGAGGTGATATCTCACTGTGGTTTTAATTTGCATTTCCCTGATAATTAGCGATGTGGAGCATCTTTTCATGTGCCTGTTGGCCACCTGAATTTCTTCTTTGGAGAAGTGTCTGTTCATATCCTCTGCCCCATCAGTAGATGAATGGACAAAGAAGATGTGGTACATATACACAATGGAATACTGTTTAGCCATAAGAAAGAAACAAACCCTACCATGTGCAACAACATGAATGGAGCTAGAGGGTATTATGCTCAGTGAAATAAGTCAGGCAGAGAAAGACAAATACCAAATCATTTCCCTCATTTGTGGAGTATAACAACGAAGCAAAACTGAAGGAACAAAATAGCAGCAGACTTACAGACTCCAAGAAGGGACTAGTGGTTACCAAAGGGGACAGGTGTGGGAGGGAGAAGGAGATTGTGGGATATCATGATTAGTGTACATGGTGTGTGTGGGGTTATGGGAAGCGGAAGCTGGTCAATGGGAGTGATTTTAAAAGCTCTGTTCTATATGTATGGGCAACAAGTACTCTCAAACTTGAATCCTTAAAACAATAATGTATTTATCCTCTAATTTATGTGGGTTGTAGTCTGACACAGCTTACCTGAGTTGTCCACTTTGGGGTGTCTCACAGCGCTGTAATTAAGGTGCCAGCCAGGGCCAATCCAAATCCAACCCCTCTTTGGAGGAGGCCTGGGGAGGATCAGGGACCTACCTAAAGTCACACACTGTTGAGTGGAGGGTTAGAATTAGAACTCAGATCTCCTACTCTCCATCCTGCCCGCCCGCCCAGTCCTGGAAAGGAGGGCACCGCCCACTCCCCCTGGAGGCGGCAGCGGCAGGTGCCTTGAGCAAGGGGCACTGGGGGATCCTCACCAGACCACCTCTGCAGCCCAGGCTCTACGATGTGTCAGCACCCCACTGAGAAGAACCCTGAGGTCCCCCCTCTGAGGGCTGGATTCTGGAGTCCTGGGGCCACTGGCTTGCTGTGTGGCCCTGGAAAAGTAGCTCCCCTCTCTGAGCTTAGTTTACCCATCTATAAAATGGGATGACACATCTAGAGAGGCTGGGAAGGCTTGGTGGTATAAATGCGAAATAAACCCTCAACACGCTTCCCGACAGCGACAAGCCTGGCACTTCTCACGAACCCTCTCCTTTTATTCTCCCCATAAGCAAGACTAGGAAGTACCCTGGTTTACAGATGAGGAACTGAGGCTCAGAGAGGTCACGCCCTTTCCCAAGCCGCATGGCCCCAAACCCCGGGCTACGTGGGGCAGGGCTGCCACCCCCCGCGGCACCCGCCCCGACGTCGGGCCTGTCCTTCCCACGTCCTCTGGCGGCTGCCCGGGCGCGGATCCGGTCGCGGGCACCCGGTGCCAGACCCAGGGCCGGGCGGCCGAACAGCGGAGGGGGCGCCGCAAGAGGGGTCGCAGTCGGCGCGGGTCGGCCACAGTGGCCACCGCGCGGGGTGAGCTGGAGAGGAGGGCAGGCGGGGAGGCTGGCGGCGGGCGGCCGGCGCGGGGAGGGGAGAGGAGGGGAGGGGAGGGGAGAGGAGGGGAGGGGAGGGGAGAGGAGGGGAGGGGAGGGGAGGGGAGAGGGCTGCGCGCGGGGAGGGCCCCCTCCCGGCGGGTCCGGCCCGGGTCTGCAGCCGTCAACACCGAGCGTGGCCCCACGGCCCCGCCGAGGGATCGATAACTAATTTCACCGCAGCAGCCGCCCCAGTTTTTTCCCGATAATTGTGCGCCGGCAGCTGCGAGGGAGGCCCCCAGCCCAGCGCGCGGCCCCCGCCCGCGCCCGATCAATTGACACCGCCACCGGGCGGCAGGAAAACTCATTTTTCTCTCCCTCCCAGGCTCCCGGGGGCGCGCGCTAAGCTCCGCCTCGGGCCGGGGCCGGGAAGGGGCGCGGGCCGCTTCCCCACTGACCTGGGTTTGCGAAGGGGGCTTCCAGGGAGTCCCAGGAAGCCGAGGTGCCTCAGTTTCTCCATTCCATACGTGGGGACAGGGCCTTGGGGCTGGCTGGCCCCACTCTCTTTTGGGTTTTTTTTCCCCCAAAGGGGTCAGCGAAGTGCCAGGCCACTCCGGGTTGCAGGGCGGAAGAGCTAGGAGCGCAGGCGCCGGACCGCGCGGGTTCGAGTCCATCTCCACCACTCACCACTGTGCGACCTTGGACTCGTTCTTCCCGCTGGGCTCGGCCTGCCTGACCCTCCCTCAGTTTCCCCATCTTCCCGAAGGGGCCTGGCAAAACCCTGGGTACTGGGCAGTTGATGAGAGGCAGTGAGGCTGCGCACAGTAGATGCTCCAGAAATGGTGGCTGTCATCCGGGAGCACAGAGAAAACCTTCCTCCATCCGCGACCGAGCACCTACTGTGTGCCAGGCCCTGGGCAGGCCTGGAGGACAGAGCACTGATCACAGTAGACAAAAATCCCCGCCCGGGTAGACGTTCTAGGGAGGAGATAGACAAATAAATAGAACACATAAATGAAGTAACTGGCTGGAAGATGAGAAATGCCATGTGGAGAAGAATAAAGCAAGATAAACGGAGGAGGGTGCAGAGAGATGGAAACGCAGCGTGGCCCCCAGAACCAACAGGGTGCGGCTTCCGAGGAAGAGGCCCTTTTTCAAAGCTGAGCTGCCTGCTCCACTCCCAACCTGATGGCTGCTCAGGGTCACCGGAAACCTGCAGACTTGACAGTCTCTGAGGAAGGTGCGCAGGGGGAGGGAGAAGGCAAGGCGTGGAGTCTGGGGGCAGAGGGAGAGGCCATAGGGGGCTGGAGGGGGTCCAGAGAAAGGGGGTACAGGCAGAGAAAAGGGAGGACAGGGCTTGAGGGCCAAGGAGTCCTGGGGGTCAGGATGAGAAGGGACTCAGGTAGCTGGCCTGTCCCAGCTGAGGGGCAGGACATGTGAAGGATGGGTAGGCTTCTGAGTCCTGCCTCCAGACCCTGGAGTAGGGGGAAGGAGCCAGAGAGGAAGGGAAGGGAGAAGAGAGGAGAGAACCATGGATGCGGAGTGGGTGTAGGGAGCAGCCATGGGCCGGGATGGGGCTGGGAGCCCTGCTATGCCCTCAGGGGGCCAGCCTGGGCTTCCTTGGGGCTTCAGGGGTGTGTAAGCACACCTTCAGGGGCTCAGGGAATCCAATCTACCAACCAGCCCACCGCCCACACTAGTTACCAAAATTTGACAGGGGTGTCCGGAGCTTCCCCATGGGAGTTGGTGGGCCAGGCAGGGGTGGGGGCCCAAGGCTGCTGGGGAGGTGGGGCGTTCTAGGACACAGCAAAGTGCAGGCCTCTCCCCCTCTGGTTTCTTATCTGAAAAATGGAGCTGGTGGTGAGGTTCCATTAGTCTTTCTTCCTTCCAAATTCCTGGCACATCCAGCCCCCTCCCAGGGTTGAGAGCAGTGATTTGGCTGAAATGAGAAAGCAAGATCTCTAGCAACCAAATGAGGTTAGCTGAGGAGGGTCTGGGCCAGGTGGCTAGGATTTGGAACTATTACAAGCTAGGCCTCACGCACCTGTATGTTTGTCCGTCCATCCACCCACCCAGACATTCATTCAGTCACTCAGTAAATATTTAATAAGCACCTACTATATGTTAGGCATTATGGGGGGGCAAAGGTCCCCACCTCACTCATCCTCTCCCTCTCCCCATGACCCCCACACCTTGTCTTGTGGTGTTCTCATAGAAGCACTGGATTGAGAATCAAGTCTGGACTCAGGCCTACTGGGTGGCCTAGGTAGGCCCCTTGCTGTCTTGCCAATGGGTTTCAGCCCCAGGCAAGTTCGCTATGGATTCGATGTGACCAAAGAAATTGACAGCAGAACGTTCTTTGGGGTGAAAGGGTTTATTACCCGGCTTGTTCTCCCGGCCATAGGTTGAGCACTAGCATCTCTGCCTCTACCCAGAGCACTGGGCTGAGCTCTCTATATAGCACAATAATAGCTTATTGCCTAAAGGTGTGGAAGTAGTAGCCTAGCAACAGGCCAGTTACATCATCAGGTGGTTTAAGTTCAGTGAGGATCCTGGCCATAGGAACCCCAACTTCCCCACACTTGCCCTCTCTGTTCCTTGGTGTTCTGACACCCTATTCTGACACTCTGTGCACAGAACCCACAGCCAGTCAATGGTGCTGTGTCCCCAGTAGCTGGGACATGCAGTCCAGGAACTAATTGTAGAAATAGTATTACCCTTTCTCCATCACTTTCAGTGTCCCGTTGAGGATTTGTAGTTTGATCCCTGCAACCTTAGCTTTTGTCAGATAACAGATGCTGGTTACCTGGCACAAGGGGAGGCAGGGAAGCAGGGCAGAGGGCCCCACCAGGCACAGTCACTGCTATGACTGCCGTCTGACCACTTTGGGGTCCTTGTGCCTGGGACCAGCCGACAAAGGGGCTACTGTTCAGGTATGGGTGATCTATCCTGAAGCAGCTATGGAGCTTCGGTGCCTGTCCCATGTAAAGTCCTTGCAGGAACTGCAGATGGCCAGCGACATGAAGGGGACTCTAATGGGATAGACCCACTGGAAGACAGGGGCAGAACTGAGTGCTAGAAGGAGCAGACTGGATTGAACCCCTCTGTTGCACAGCCTCAAGCCTCTTGGCTTTGCCTCTTAACCCAGGCCTGGCTGCCATGAACAAGCCCTTGCATGCTTTGCTCAGCCACAGACAGCTGCAACCCCACAATGCCAGCCTAGGCCTGTGAGTTGCATTTTGCTTCCTGCCCTAAGGCTTCTCTGATGCCCCAGTGTGGGGTGCCCTTCCCCATCCCAGGAACCCACTCAGCAGTCATGTGTGCTCACCTGCAACATCTTGACCCAGGGGAGACAGAGCCATGGGATGAATGTCCTGCTTTCTTCCCCTGGGCTGATGGTCCTGGGCCACATTTCATAAGGAACTCCAGGGGACTGAGCTCCCGGCTGTCCATAAAGGTGAACTCAGTCATGCGTGTTCACATGGGCTCTCTTTTCTCTCCTGTTTCTCTTTCCCCTCTCTTCCATCCCTCACTCTTGCCCCTGGAAATTTACTCGTAAACAAAGTACACATATATCAGCCTTTATTTTAGTCCGCTTTCGGGGATCTCAGACCAAAACCAATGTTAGAGACTGAATTGTGTCCCCAAGTTCATATGTTGAAGTCCTGACGCCCAGTACCTCAGCATGTGACTGTATTTGGACATAGGGTCTTTAAACAGGTGACTAAGGTTAAAGGAGGCCATTAGGGTGGGCGTAAATCTAATATGATTGGTGTCTTTATAAGAAGAGATTAGGACATAGACACATAAAGACACACCAAGAAGCCAAGGAGAGAGGCCTCAGAAGAAATCAACCCTGCTCATACCTTGATCTTGGACTTCCAGCCTCTCAAACTATGAGAAAATAAGTTTGTGCTATTTAAGCGCCCAGTCTGTGGTACTTTGTTACAGCAGCCCTAGAAAACTGTTATGTTCTGTTATCACCCCCATTTTAGAACCAAGATACTTGGCTACTGAAACTGGAAACTTAGGCTTCCAGAGGCAAATGACTCACCCAGGGTCACTGTCGTGCCAATGGGTTTCAGCCCCGGGCAAGTTCGGTATGGATTCAATGTGACCAAAGAAACTTGACAGCAAAATGTTCTTGGGGTGAAAGGGTTATACTCAACTTTATTTCCACGGTGGCAGGTCAGTCACTAAAATCCTGTTCACTCAGAGCGAGTCTGTATGCAGCAAGCCGGTCTCTGCCTCTGGGCCCCTCTGCCCCCGCAGCCGTCCTCTGGGCCTCTCTGCACAGTCGCCCACACAGCCGTCCTCTGGGCCTCTCTGTACAGCGGTCCCGCACAGTCATCCTCTGGGGCTCTGTCCTTGGCGCTGCCACCACTCCAGCCTCTGCTCTGCTCTCCTGCAGCCTTGCAGCCGTGCCACCATGTCTACCAGAGCACTGGGCGGAGATCTTTATATAGAGTCAACAGCCATGTATTGCCCACAGGTGTGCAGTGAGCTGATCAACCAGGGCCAGGTGAGAATCCTGACCACAGGAACTCTCATTTTATCCACAGTCACACAGCGAGTGGCAGAGCCCAAATTCATACTGGGTCTTTGGGAGGCTGAATGCAAGCCCTTGACACCAGGAATGGTAGGGAACCAGGCAAGCCTTCAGACCCTCCGATCCAGAATTCCAGAATCTCCCCAGACTCCTCTCCCAGATTTGGGAAGCCCCTGTCTCCATGCAGGCCGCCCCCTGTTTCACACGCTTTGAGTGCACTTGGCCTTGTGAAGTCTCTGTCCAGCTCCCTGCCTCAGGGCCTCTGGCTGCACTGCTGAGGCTGTGTTGAGCTTTTCCGGCTCATTGCTTCCTCCCTGCTTCTGAAGGCTCTTCCCCCGCCAGCCACACTCACTCACGGGTGCGCGCTCGCACACACATGCACACTCAATCTGTTTGGCAGCCAGTCTCTCTACTGCCTTCCCTACTGCCTGCTGCAGACCACGCCCTCATCCCTCCCGTGATCCAGTTGCCCAGGTGAGCCCCCTCCTGCTGGAGCAGTGTGTGGTGCTGAGCGCTCAGCCATGGGTGGTGCACACACGCTCTTGCTGACTCAGGCCCCCTGCAGTGAAAACTAGTATTGTCTCCATTTCATATATGAGCAACCAAGGCCCAGAGAGGGGAAGGGCTCTGCCTAAGGATGCACAGCAATGAGTAGTAGGCCTGGGATTCATCCCAGCCAAACTGACAGAATTGGATTTATTTCAAAATGTTGTGGCTAACACAGACCCTCCTTGAGAGCAGGTTGCAGCTGTGGTGAGGTGGGGGGCGGTGAGGGGAGCGGGGCAGGGCAGGGACTGAACAGATGCAACCAGAGGTCATCGCCCTCCCCCACACTGCCCTGGTCCTTGCCCCACGGGTGCTCCATTCCCCAGAGGACAAGCAAAGCCTCCACCCAGCCCACGATCACTACTGCAGAGACCCTCAAAGATTCCCACTGCAGGGGGAGGGGTGCTGGCAATGGCCTACCTTTTGTGAACATCTCCTATGTGCCAGACTCCCTCCTGCAGAGTAGTTATGGGAAGGGGAACCAAGCCAAGCCCTGCCTCCACAGTGCATGGTCCATGAGAGAAGCTCACCCAAATTATCCCATAAGTGTCTGTGACTTTCTGACCTCTACAGACACTGGGAGGGAGAGGCCGGGGCAAAGGCAGTCAATAATGGGGTGATCTGACCCCATCTAAGGAGAGATTGGGGAAAGGCTTTCCAGAGGGAGTGACCTTAGAGCCAAGATCTGGAGGATGAATAGGAGTAACCCAGATGGAGAGGGAGGGAATAGCATTGCAGCTTGAGGGAACAGCATATGCAAAGGGCCTATCCAAGGAGGGACATACAAGAAGAGGCATAGAGAAGGCCTGTGCGCTGGACTGGGCGGAAGCTTGGCCTCTAAGGGCTGGGTCGCGCAGGGCCCTATAAGCCACGTTAAAGATTCTTGTTTTGATCCAGCAGAGATTTGTGTTTTGAAGACCGCTGCACCAACTCTGTATAATGGAGAATAGAGTCAAAGCACAGAAGCAGATAGAAAAATAAGAGGTTGGCTTATGTCCAGGTGAGAGGACTTGGGGATGTGTTAGCTGGCATGAATATTAAAAAAAAAAAAAAGACCCAAGACTGAGCACAGCAGCAATAGTAACATCCAGTCCTGATTCAAAGCAAGAGGAACCCCAGAGAGTCCTAGTTTGGGGACACACAGTTTTACACAAGAGGACACTGAGGCCCAGAGAAGGGAAGTGCTTTACCCCCAGGTGACTCCACTGGTTCATTCATTCGACAAACACTTATTGGGCACCTCCTGGGTGCCAGACACGGTGCTAGAGGCTGGGCATATAGAGGAGCCAGACAGGTCTGTCCACTGTAGCACGGGTGGCTGGGGCGAGCCAGCCTGGTCCTGAATGCAGGGAGGCGGGAAGGGAGGGAGGGAGAGGGGAAATGTTAATGATGATGACAAAATTGTACTTACTGAGCATTTTCCATCGCCAGACGTTGGGTCAAGCCTTCTGTAAACACTATCTCATTAATTGCTATGACACTGCAAGGAAGCCCTGTTGTGCCATTTTACAGATGATGGATTAAAGGTCAGAGAGGTGGAAAGACCTTCTTCACCCAGGCGTGAGTGAGGGAGAGGGCAAGCTGTCCAGGCTAGCCAGGCCCACACACCACCTTCCTCGAGAGCCAGGGCTTGCCTTCCTCCCCAGGTCCCAGGTCGGAGCAGTGAGTGAGTGAGTGAGTGAGTGAGTGAGTGAGTGAGTGAGTGAGTGAGTGTGTGTGTGTGTGTGTGTGTGTGTGTGTGTGTGTGTGTGTTCAGAAGCCGGCTAGGCTCAGCATCACCTGCGAACACTGGAGGCCTCTGCTCCGTCCCCCACTCAGCAGAGGTCAGGGGGAGGTCAGGGAGGGAGGGAGGAGCCCATGTGTGTCAGCAGTGGAGGCTGCAGGCCCCAGGCACCCGCCTTCCTCTCACTCTCAACTCCAGCCTTCCCCTGCAACAGCAGAGCCACCTCAGTCTGCAGCTGTCTGCACAGTGGAGGACCACTGGGGTGGGAATAGAGCACTCTGGCCTCCCCCTGCCCCAGCCCCTCTCTAAGCGGTGCCAAATCTTGGCCAAATCACTGTCTCCCATCACTAACTGCAGGCCCATGTACTGCATTCCCTACTGTATCGAACAAGCATGCATGTGCACATGCATGTGATTGTAGCCTCCTTGCTCATGCAGCCAGACACATGCATTTGGTCATTCATTCGTGTTCTGAGCACCTCCTCTGGGATAGACCTGTACTGGTTCTGGTAACAGGGAGAACAAGGCATTCTGGGTTCCAGCCTTCAGGGGCACATGGCCTCAGAGAGAAAAAGACACCCATGATTGTACAATGTGGTTAGTGGACCAGGGGAGCACATGGGAGGGAGGTGCCATGGGGTCAAATGAGAGAGGCAATCACCCCAGTGGAAAGTGGCAGTCAGGGAAGACTACCTGGAGGAGGTGATAGCTTTCCAGGATCTAAGACTGAGTAGGAGCTAGTCAGTGAGGAGAAGGGAAACGTGTACCAGACAGGGAATCACATGGGTGGAAGCTTGGAATCTCTTGGGAACATGGCCCATTAAGGAACAGATGGGAGGTAGGCAGGGTCAGATCTTAGGGTTAGCTGGGGAGTTGCAGGGATGCTGGGAGGCTACAGGTAGTAGACTGGGCTGGGTCTTACAGGCCATGATGAAGACTTGAACTTCTCCCTGGGGCAGGGAGGTCTGTGAGCAGAGAGTGACAGGTTAAAGGTGAATTTCAGAATGCTCATCCGGGCTCTATATATACCTGCATGCACATACCCGTACGCCCTTACCTGCCCATGTGTACTTGTTCACAAGTACCTACAATACAGGTACCTAACACTCAACACATGCAGGGGTACACCTGTGTGCCTCACCCTGTGCCACACTCTTCACAAATACGGCAACCAATCTGGCCCTACAGGTAAGTTCTATCTATTCTGTGCATTTTGCAGAGGGGGAAACTGAGGCTTGGAGAGGTGGAGAGACTTGCCCAGACAGGACAGCTCAGCAGAGCAGAGAATCAGTGCCTGCTTATGACCACTAGGCTCTAAGGCCTCCTGGTGAAGAGAGGGGCAGACAGCAGCCCAGAGAAGCCTGCAGCTCTGCCTTTGAAGGACATTCTCCTGTTTCTCTGGCTTACCTTGCAGCCTCCCCCAACTGCAGGCCCAGCCTGTCAGACAGGTTTTGTTTCCTGGAGAATAACAGAAGGAAAGTCCCAGACAGGGACGTGTGACCTGTGGCCTTGCAAAGCTCCCACCCGTGCCCCTTAGCCCCTTAACTGTTTACAACGCAGAGTCACACGAATTATTTATTTTCTTTCTGGAACATCAGAGCTGCCTAAGACCTGGGAAAGGAGCTGGTGCAACCCTTCTGTATCAGTTTCCTATTGCTGATGTAATAAATAACACAAATTTAGGGGCTTAAACAACACATTTATCCTCCTACAGTCTGGGGGTCAGAATCCCAAAGTCAAGGTGTTGAAGGGCTGCCTTCCTTCTGCGAGCTCTGTGGGAGAACGTTTCCTTGCTTTTTTAGGTTCTAGCAGCCGCCTGCATTCCTTGGCTTCAGCCGCATCCTCCTCCTGCAAGCTCAGCAGCACAGCATCTCCAATCTCTTGCTCCCCACCTCTGACCTTTCTGCCTCTGTCTCACCAGGCCCTTTGATTACAGTGGGCCCAGGCCTCCCAGCCTAACTGTAATACCCTGGGGGACTGAGCAGTGCTTCTCCCGCTCTCCCCTGGATAGGGACACACACTGCCCAGGATAGGGATGGGGCCCGTCACCGCTGCCTAGAAGACAGGGAGACGCGTCCTGCGTCCCAGGAAGGCATTAAGATGTCCTGAGGTCTCAGGCCCTCTGGACCCAGACCCAAGAGCTCCCCACTCAGAGGTAAGAGCAGGTGTAAAGAGAAGCTGAAGTTTGAGTTGGTGGGGTCCCCTGAGTCCTGTGTGGATTCTCCTAAGCCTGATCACTTCCTCCTGCTTTGGGAAATGGTGCCAGGAGCCAATTAGCTGGGCCCACCAGGCTCTGGAACTCTTTCCTGGAGGGCAAAGGAGAGGAGACTCTAGGACCTGTACATTTCCAGGGAGGGTGGAGCATGGAATCCCTGTTCTGCCATGTCCTGCTGGGCCACCCATGTGAGGTCTTGCTCCCTCTCTGAGCCCCAGGGGCCCATTTGGAAGATGGAGATAATAACAGAGCCCTCCTCCTGGGTTGTGTGGGGATTCGGTGCAAGTCAGCACATCCTGAGCATTATGGATGGTTCAAGATGCTGGGGACAAACCACGAAGTAGCCTGACTTGGGTTTCCACGTACCTGCACTCTACCATGTAAACAGCAACGGCTCCACCTGCACCCTGGAGAGAAGGTGGAGTTGCTGCCCTCCTGCAGCTCAGCTGACATCTAACCTGGGCAAGAAGTAGAGCTTTGTGGTTATGAGACATGAGTTATGGAGGCTGGTTGTCACCACAACCATGACGAACGCTCTCCCCCAGCTGGATGAGGGGCAGCTGCGACCCTTCTCTGCCCACCCTCTGACCTCCCTCCTCTGCAGGGACCCCCGAGCCCAGGACCTCAGGCTAGAGAAACCGGCAGGCAAGCTGGCTCCTGCCTCTCCCTGTTTCCACAGTTCCCTGGTGCGCGGGGCAGGGAGTTCCTCCCGTTAGCGACCGGCCCCTCCCCCAGCCCCGCCCCCAACCTCCCTTCTCTGCCCTTGCAAGACTCCCAGCTTGGTGGGCTCAGTGTCAGCACCCCAATTATTGAAGCCGAGTAGGGGGTCCTTAACCCGGGGTGTGGCATGGATAGAATTCAGAGTGTTCATGAACTGGATGGGAAAAAAAATTACATCGTCATTTTCACTACCTCTAACTACAGTTTACATTTCCTTCAGCAATGAACATACCCAACAGCATACCCTGTAGTCAGAGGTACCTGCGGCTTTTTCCCAGCAGAAACCACAGATATCCTCAGATCACATCAACGCTGATGCGGATTTCCCAAAATCGCAGTCATCCCTCCACCATTTTAGACCTGCTGCTGTATCTTGCTAATGCTTAATAAAGAGGTACATTTATTATGACATCACACATCATTTAAAAAAAAGTCTTGATAGCTGATTTCAAATTAATTGGCTTCCTGTGTCATCCTATGTATTTGTTATGCATTTACAAACAAGACAGTGTATGAAGGTATCACCAAATCCCACAGTGGTCCATAACACAGGAAAACGTCATGATCCCCCATGTCAGGGGTCTTTGAGGGGGAGGGCAAGAAGCAGGGCCCAATCCTCAGCGGGAAGCCTGCGGGGATTCTAGTCTAGGCCTGACGGGGCCCTGGTGGGCGGGCGACGGTGACCGCTATCCAGGTGAGGCAGAGCAGGGCCATGGGACAAGTGTCATGATTCATTTTTCCTGTGTTGAAAAAACGCTGAGAGATAAATAGTAGAGTAAGAACAGAAGGGACTCACTCTTAAGACTAAGATTTGATTTTAAAAATTAGGGAGGTAGGAGGTAAGATTCCTAACATATTTTATGGTAATCAGCCAACAACCCACCTATCTTAAGGCAGGGCTAGCAGTCCTGATGATATGTTCCTATGGCCTGAGGGCAGCCACTAACTTGAAGAAGAATAGGATCAGTAAATTCCTTGTTAAGTTTATCTTACAAAATATCTAGAGGACTGACTGCGTGATGACATAACGTCCTCACCAGAGAGACATCATGAGACCACATGTCAGGCTTATGTCCCCTGGCCCTTTGCCCGACTCTTGAAAGCCTTAAAAGACAGAATCCTAAACCCTTATGGGTGCCTCCCCTCTGAGATTACCAGCACTCCCCTTTCTTCGAGTGTGTACTTTTCCTTAAAGACTTCTCACTGCTCAGCTTACTGGGTTTTGTCTCTGTGCTCTTCCAGTGGTAAGTGTCTCTGCTGCTTTGCTATTTCATTCAATTTTCTAGACTTAAGTAAGCATTACTCCTCTCTCTCTGTTCTACTTCAGACAAGTAGGGAAGGGGCTACTGAGATCTCTGATTTGGGCTTGCAAGGTCCTGTCACCTGGGTGACCCAGACAGCACTGCAGCTGTATGATCAAGCTCTTTAGTAGCTTGCCAGAAATTCTCCTTTCTTTGCTTTGGGAAGTTCTCAGAACATAATCTCACTCGATCCAGTGCTCTGTGGCTCCCCCAAATCTTGGAGTGGTAGGGGCTTAGTTCCCATGCCGTGCAGATTCATGAGGACACTGGACACCAGGTGACATCGGCTTCAGGAGTTGGCAAGGGATCTCCCCTATGCTGAGCAAGAGTTCAGTAAACTTCCCTTCCCTCCCTCTGTTCTTCCTTACTCTCTACTGCCTATATGGCTGCTGCCATTCACTACTACCTCTAGCTTTAATGAATTCCTTCCTTACCCACACTCGTCTGACTGTTTGAGAATTCTTTATCGATCAGTCAAGAACCCTCCCCAACCCAGGCTGAGATTTTACCTAGTGCACAGGGAGAGCCCTCCCCTGCAAAGCCACCTGACAACACAGGCAGCTCCAAGAGCCAGCCTCTCGGAGTTCCCTTGGATCAGGCCAGGCTCAGTCCTGGAGGCCACAGCCCAGACCCTGAACCAGCTCAAGGAACATAGGGAGGAACCCACACTGAAGGGTGCCCAGTCCATTTATGGGGCACATGGAAACAAGAAAAAATTCCATTTGGTCAGTCATTCATGCTATAGCAATTTAGTGGGTGCTGCAGAGAAGCAGAGACGTATCAGCTCTGGAGCCACATGGACCTACATTCAAATCCCAGCTCTGCTACTTACCAGCCAGGTGGTCATGGCAGCTGATTTAACCAGTATGTTCTCAGCTTCCTTACCTTGACAACTATCATGAGGAATAAATGAATGACTACAAGGTAAAATACTACATGCCAGCCGCCATTGTATTATGACCATTGTCATTAATATTATTGTTATTATTGTTATGAGCCAGGAGGTGGGGTCTGTGATATGGCTGCAGGTCTCTTCTCTTCTGTAAGAATAGCGCCACCACCCCTATCCTTAGGTGGGCCCATGGCTGTCTAGCCTAGAGACTACACGTCCCAGCTTCCCTTGCAGCTAGATGTGGCCATGTGACAAAGTTATGGCCAAAGGAATATCAGCAGATATGGTTTGGCTCACTTTCTGGGAGTGTCCTTAAAAAAAGGTAGGATACCTTTTTTCTCCTTTCTGCTGACTAGAATGTAAGTAAGCATGGAGGCTGGAGCTGGTGCAGCCACTGTGTACTATGACGTTAAAGCCATGTAGTGAGGAGGGCAGAGCAACAAGACAACAGGGCTGGGGTCCACAACGGCCATGGAGCCCCATACCAGCCCTGACTGCCAATATTTATTTCAGCAAGAAACAGACCTTTTTCTTGTTTAAACCACTATTATTTGAAGTCTGCTCTGTTTGAATCACAACCAGACCCTTTTTAACACAGGGACACAGCAGTGAGCAAGACACACAATACCTGCCTCCCAGGATCCTCTGTCCAGGTGGAGAGAGAGAGTCAATAATCATGCGAAGAAAGTAAGAAATAACTGCAGTTGTGAAAAGAGCTCTGAAGGAAATGGAGTGGGGATGGAGAACATGGAAGGCTGGAAGAAACGCTGACTGGCTCTGGGAATGCAGTCCATCAGGAGGGCTTCTTGGAGGAGGGGACAGCTGAACTGGAATCTGACAGATGGGAGGAGGAGGGACGAGCACCGGTGCAACACCTTGCAAGGAGCTCTGAAGGAGGTGGCCCAACTCGCCATGCAGAGCCTGGGTGGGGTCAGGTGGTCCTGGGCCCACTGCCTGGCCCTGCCTCTCCCCAGCTGTGGGACCTGGATAGACCAGTTCTCTCTGAGGCAAAGTGCTCAGCAAGTTCCTAACACATGAGAGGTATTCAATGAAAATTCGCTGTTTTAGAATGCCTAGGCGACAAAGCCTGGAATGAAATCAGAGAGGACAGAGTCCGGGAGTTCTGGGAAGTCTTCCTAGTAGAGGAGCCATTTAGACTGGGCCCTGAGGGCTGTGGGAGTCTGACCAAGGAATCTGACCTTTTGTGGGAAGAACAAGGGTTCTAGGAGAGTAGGTCCGAGGCCCTTTTTATTCCTGTCCACTTTCAGGCCAGCCCCACTCATCACACTCCCTCAGTGCCTAGCTTCCCGTGTCTCCCTTTCAGCCTCTGGGTAGTCTGTTTCAGGGAGGGTCTGAAATCCAGGCTGGGATTTACTTCTAACCCCAACTTAATCCCTCCTGCTTCTCTTAAATCCCACCCATTAAGTTCCCTCAACCCAGGAATGGACATCAGGGCTGGATTCTGTGGGTTCCCAGATCCTACAAGGTCCTGCTCAACTGCCCAGACCCTCTGCTGCTCTGGTCTCTGCCAAACGAACCAGCTCTTCCCTCCTCCAGCTCTCTCCTCTCTCCCATCAAACAAACAGCCCAGCCACTCACTGTGCCCTGTGGCCCCCACGCTTCCCCTCCCACCTCTCACTCTGCCCAGCCCTAGCCTGGGCTTGCAATTCATCCATGCCACTTCCTCTGGGAAGCCTTTCCTGATGGCTGTGACTGACTTAGAGCCTTTTTTCTAAGCCGCTGTAGTTCTACCATCAGATGCCATATTAATGAGTCTATTTAATTCTTGTCTGTTTCCCCAACTCGATGATATCTCTATCCTGTCCACGGAGGTATTTACAAACAGCACAGGATTGGCACATAGTAGGTACTCAGCCAACATTGTTAAAGGAAGAAGGAGTAGAATTAGTCCAGCCCTCCAGGGAAGATGAGAAAACAGACTGAAGAGCTTGCGGGTGGAGGGAGCTGGTGGCCTGCCTGCTGCTTTCAGGGTGAGCCTTCCACTCCCTCTCCCCTCTGCCTGCTGAACCCTGGGCAGAGAGCAGAGCAGGTTGGGCGGAGGGCCTTGGGAGTGGTGAAGGGAGCTGCAGAATACCCAATACCCCGGGGAGGCAGCCTGGGGAGAGCTGAACTTGGGGTCTCTAGAAAAGCTGGAGCTGGCGGGGAGGGGCGGCTGGAGCTCACATCTGGTTTCGCCCACCCAGGCAGTAGCTCCTCCAGGCAAATATCTCTCCCTGCATCGCTACCACCCTCTACGCCCTGCCCGAGCCGCCCCCCCACCCTCCTCCACCTGGGGAGGCACAAGGGAGCTGCCCTTGGGTCTG
>JAVSCE010018365.1:0-22054 GCA_032199065.1 Smutsia gigantea
CTGCACGCTGTGCGCTTTCCTGTGTATTCTCGTCTCTCTTTAGGAATAGATGTATTTTCTGTGTTTTCGTTGATAAATACAGTGTTGGGAGGAGATTTCTGCCTCCCTGCTCACACCGCCGTCTTCCCGGAAGTCTCCTGTGATTATTTTTAAGTGGAATAGTGTTTCAACTCAGAGTTTCATGGGAGTCATAAGCGTTCTCCCTCCCATGGGATGTCCTAGTCTTGCTTTCAGACACCTTCTCAGCTTTTTTGCCACCTTCACATGTTAACAATAATTTCCTTATTTTTCCTCTGAGCTCCTAGGGTAGGGACCATATCTTATATACATCCTTTACCTCTTTTGTTTATTTATTTATTTTTATTAAGGTATTATTGATATACACTCTTATGAAGGTTTCACATGAAAAAACAATGTGGTTACTACATTTACCCCTATTATCAAGTCCCCACTCATACCCCAATTCAGCCACTGTCCATCAGTGTAGTAAGATGACACAGATTCACTGTTTGCCTTCTCTGTGCTACACTGTTTTCCCCATGATTCCCCACACCATGTGTACTAAACATAATACCCCACAATCCCCTTCTCCTATCCTCCCCACCCACCCTCCCAGACCCCTCCCCTTTGGTAACCACTAGTTCCTTGTTGGAGTCTCCGAATCTGCTGGTATTTTGTTCCTTCAGTTTTGCTTCGTTGTTATACTCCACAAATGAGGGAAATCATTTGGCACTTGTCTTTCTTCATCTGGCTTATTTCACTGAGCATAATATCCTCCAGCTCCATCCATGTTGTTGCAAATGGCAGGATTTGTTTCCATCTTATGGCTGAATAGTATTCCATTGTGTATATGTACCACCTCTTCTTTATCTATTCATCTACTGATGGACACTTAGGTTGCTTCCATATCTTGGCTATTGTAAAAAGTGCTGCAAGAAACATAGGGGTGCATATATCTTTTTGAATCTGAGAAGTTGTATTCTTTGGGTAGATTCCAAGGAGTGGAATTCCTAGGTCAAATGGTATTTGTATTTTTAGTTTTTTGAGGAACCTCCATATTGCTTTCCACAATGGTTGAACTAGCTTACATTCCCACCAGCAGTGTAGGAGGGTTCCCCTTTCTCCACATCCTTGTCAGCATTTGTTGTTAGTCTTTTGGATGGTGGCCATCCTTACTGGTGTGAGGTGATATCTCATTGTGGTTTTAATTTGCATTTCCCTGATGATTAGTGATGTGGAGCATCTTTTCATGTGTCTGTTGGCCATCTGAATTTCTTCTTTGGAGAACTGTCTCTTCATATCCTCTGCCCATTTTTTAATCAGGTTATTTGCTTTTTGGGTGTAGAGGCATTTAAGTTCTTTATATATTTTGGATGTTAACCCCTTGTCGGATATGTCATTTACAAATATATTCTCCCATACTGTTGGATGCCTTTTTGTTCTGTTGATGGTGTCCTTTGCTGTACAGAAACTTTTTAGTTTTATGTAGTCTCATGAGTTCATTTTTGCTTTTGTTTCCCTTGTTTGAGGAGATGCGTTCAGGAAGAAGTCGTTCATGTTTATATATTCAGGAGATTTTTGCTTATGTTGTCTTCTAAGAGTTTTATGGTGTCATGACTTACATTCAGGTCCTTGATCCATTTTGGCATCCTTTATCTCTTGCAGGGCCTTTTATAATTGGACTTTATAATTATCAGTGGAATTGAATTAATTTTTGGAAAATAAAGAAGCAATGCCAGGTAGATATGAGTTTGAAAATGTGCTGGTACCTCCATATGGGTGTAGTCTGTGAGGGAAAGAAAGTTTTGGTACACTGTACGTGAGGAAAGGTGGCAGGATTCAGAGGGTTCAGAGTTAACTTAATTTGATAGAGAAGTCTTTCTGGAAGGAAGGATTTTGCACTGAAAGGTGAGTATAATTTGACAGTGAGGCATTTTAGAAGGCATTTTTTAGAAGGCGTTTGAGACTGAAGGAATGATCTGCTGAGAAGTAGAAAAGCACAAGATATGAACAGAAAATCTATTTTATTGTTTATCAGTTCTAAGAAGTGTCTTTCTTTCAGGGAGAAAAAGTGGGTGACTGTGGGTGACACATCCCTTAGGATATTTAAGTGGGTTCCTGTGACAGACAGCAAGGAGGTAAGTGTGGAAGAAAACCAAAACGACAAAAAGGTACCATGTTCTTTCTTTGATTGCCTCTTAATTATGAAGGAATTTATTTCCCAAGAATTGACTTGAAACATTTCAAGGCACCCTCTTTCATCTGGCAAAGCCTCTCTTTATTATTTCCTCTCTTTATTCCCTTTCCTTAACCTAGTCCTCTTTTTCATGACTTGGTGAACTACAGCCCAAGCCTGCTCCCTGTGATTGTCAGTATAGTTTCACTGGAACACAGCCATGCCCATTCATTTCCTTACTGTCTGGCTGCTTTTGAGTTACAGCAGTAGAGTTGAGTAGTGCCATAGACCTAATGGTCTGCAAAGCCTAGAATGTATTACCTGGCCCTGTAAGTAACAGTTTGCTGACTCCTGTTCTTACCCAATTAGCTACACACTGCAGTGTATCCTGTGTATTTTATATGTATGTTTGGATTTCTAATTCCTTTTCCATGGGTTTATTTGGATGTCTATGTATTCCTGAAAAATATATGGCACTGTTTCATGTTTGTCTTTTTTAAAAAATGGATGTCTCCATATAGCTAAAACCTCTATTCTTTTTTGTTCAACCTTGTTTTTGAGAACTCTCGATGTTTCCGTGATTGTGACTAGAGTTGTACCTTTGACTCTTGTATTGCATTCTTTTATATGTAGTGACCACATTTATCTACACATTCCCTAGGTGATAAACACCCAAGGTGTCTCCAGATTTTTTTTCTGTTTAAAATAATCTCAAATATTCAAACACACAGAGAGGTATATGAAACATAAGCATACAGTATAATAAATAAATATAAAGGTGATACCCTTGTAAAAACCACCCAGGTCAAAAAATAAAGGATTGCCAACTTCCCCAGAGGCCTCTTTTCCTACTCTTGCCAGCATCCCCCTCCCCCCTGGAGGAAATCACTCTCCTGATTTTGCTTTCCTTACCTCTTCCCTAGTCATTTGTAAACATTTTAAACTTTATATAAACAGCATCATGAAGTATCTGTTTTTTGTGTTTCTTGCTTTTTTTTTGCTCAACCTTATGTTTGTAAAATTGATCCATGTTGTCTTTAGAGCTATTTGTTCCTTTTCCTTGCTGTATGGAATTTTATTATAGGACTATACCATAATTTACTTTCTGATTCTCCCATAGATGGATATCCAGGTTGCACTCAGTTTTGGGTAATAGGAAAAGTGATCCTGTGAACATTCTTATTCTGTGTATCAACATGTACATGAGTTTTCCTAGGATATATTTCTAGTAGTGGAATAGGTGGGTGTTAGGGTATGAGTATCTGGACTTACCCTAGCTACTGCTAAACTCTTTCCCAAAGTGACTGTACCAGTTTATATCCCACTAGAAATATGAGAGTTCTTATTGGTCCAGATCCTCGATAGTTGGTATTGTTAGACTTATGTGTGAAGATATCTCATTGTGGCTTTAATTTGTTGAGTAATTGTGTCATTACTAATGAGACTGAGCACCTTTCCAATGGTTATTAGCCTTTTGGAGTTCTTCTTTTAGGAAATACCCATTTAAATCTTTTTGGTTGTGGTCTTTTTCTTATGACTTGTAGTAATTCTCTGTGTTCTGGACACAAATCCTTTATTGATGATACACTACCCAATCCTTTTCCCATTCCATGGCTTGTCTTTGCACTGTTTATGTTGCCTTGAGGAGCAGAAATTTTTCAGTTCAGTGTAGACAAAATAATTGATTTTTATACTTAGTACTTTGGAATGTCTTAAATCTTTTACCTCTTTTGAGGCAGGTGTTAGTGGGATGCAAGCAGATAAGGCAAGGCCTGGGTAAGTTGCAGTCGGGAGAGACGTAGGGCCAAGTCTTTGCAGTAAACAAGAAGCCACTCCCTGGACACCTGGAAAATTCAGCCTAAAGAACAAGGGAGTTGGTTTTTTGTTGAACCCAGCTTGTCCTAGCAACAAGCCCCTGCCAGTCAAGTAAATTTCTGTTTTTATGCTTGTAAACCCTAGACACTACAGCCCTAAAGGCATCTGTCCTTGGAGCCCCTCCTGATTAGCAGGAGTGTTTTCTTTCCTTTCCGCTCCTCGTTGAAAGCTTTGCTGGTCGCTCTGTACTCTTGTCTGCTGGCTTCAGTCCTTATCACCTGGGAGACATGATCCTGGGAAGAATAGTAACTCTTCCACTTATAACACTTTGAGGCCACAAAGATATTCTTCCGTATAATCTTCTACAGGCTTAATATTCTGTTCCTGTTTCTATAACACTCTTAGAGTTGATTTTTGTATTTTGAAGTAGGGGCCCAATTTCATTTTTTTTCCCCACAGATCTGCATTTGTCCCAGCACCATTTATTGAAAAGACTGTTCTCTTCCTCCTGTTCTGTAGAACCACCTTTGTCATATTTCACGTGTCTAGGTATTTGGGTCTATTTCTGTGTGTTGCCTCCAGCTTTTTGATAGTATGGATGACTACAGTGGACATCCCTTAAATCATTGTCCTTGAGGGCTTGTGGGAGGTTTTCTCGGATTAGATGCCCAGGGGTGGGATTGCCTTGTTACAAGGCTTACATACATAATTGTTTTCAGTAAATGACAGATATCTCTGGAGAATAGCTGCACCAGTGTAGTTCATATACTTCCGCAGCAGTGCTGGAGAGTTCACGTTGCCTGTGTCTTCACCAGCAACATGATACTACCAAATGCCTAGCTCCTAAATCCTGCCAGTCTGATGGATGTAAGGTATCTCTTTGTTAATTTTGCAGTTCTTTGATTACCAGGGAGGTTGATGATTTTTTCTCTTCAGGTTTCCATTCACATTTCCTTTTTTTTTAAATATAATTTATTTTGGTATCATTAATCTACAATTACATGTGCAATATTATGGTTATTAAACTACCCCTTCATCAGGTCCGCCCACCCACCCCATTACAGTCACTGTCCATCAGCGTAGTGAGATGCTATAGAATCACTACTTGTCTTCTCTGAGTTGTACAGCCCTCCCCGTGCCCCCCAACATTACGTCTGCTAATCGTAATGCCCCCTTGTTCCCCCTTGTCCCTCCCTCCCCACCCATCCTCCCAAGTCCCTTTCCCTTTGGTAACTATTAGTCCGTTCTTGGGTTCTTTGAGTCTGCTGCTGTTTTGTTCCTTCAGTTTTTTTTCTTTGTTCTTATACTCCACATATGAGTGAAATCATTTGATACTTGTCTTTTTCAGCCTGGCTTATTTCACTGAGCATAATACCCTCTAGCTCCATCCATGTTGCAAATGGTAGGATTTGTTTTCTTCTTATGGCTGAATAATATTCCATTGTGTATATGTACCACATCTTCTTTATCCATTCATCTACTGATGGACACTTAGGTAGGTTGCTTCCATTTCTTGGCTATTGTAAATAGTGCTGCGATACACATAGGGGTGCGTATGTCTTTTTCAAACTGGGCTGCTGCATTCTTAGGGTAAATTCCTAGGAGTGGAATTCCTGGGTCAAATGGTATTTCTATTTTGAGTTTTTTGAGGAACCTCCATACTGCTTTCCACAATGGTTGAACTAATTTGCATTCCCACCAGCAGTGTAGGAGGGTTCCCTTTTCTCCACATCCTCACCAAGATTTGTTGTTGTTTGTGTTTTGGATGTTGGCCATCCACACTGGTGTGAGGTGATATCTCACTGTGGTTTTTTTTTTTAGTTTATTTTGATATCATTAATCTACAATTAAATGAGTAATATTATGGTGATTACACTACCCCCTTCATCAGGTTCCCCCCCCCCGCCAACCCCATTGCAGTCACTGTCCATCAGCGTAGTGAGATGCCATAGAGTCACTACTTGTCCTCTCTGGGTTGTACAGCCCTCCCCGTGCCCCCAGAACATTACATCTGCTAATCGTAATGTCCCTTCTTCCCCTTGCCCCTCCCTTCCCACCCATCCTCCCCAGTCCCTTTCCCTTTGGTAACTATTAGTCCGTTCTTGGGTTCTGTGAGTCTCCTGCTGTTTTGTTCCTTCACTTTTTTTTTTTCCTTAGTTCTTATACTCCACATATGAGTGAAATCATTTGGTACTTGTCTTTTTCAGCTTGACTTATTTCACTGAGCATAATACCCTCTAGCTCCATCCATGTTGTTGCAAATGGTAGGATTTGTTTTCTTCTTATGGCTGAATAATATTCCATTGTGTATATGTACCACATCTTCTTTATCCATTCATCGACTGATGGACACTTAGGTTGCTTCCATTTCTTGGCTATTGTAAATAGTGCTGCGATAAACATAGTGGTGCATATGTCTTTTTCAAACTGGGCTGCTGCATTCTTAGGGTAAATTCCTAGGAGTGGAATTCCTGGGTCAAATGGTATTTCTATTTTGAGTTTTTTGAGGAACCTCCATACTGCTTTCCACAATGGTTGAACTAATTTGCAGTCCCACCAGCAGTGTAGGAGGGTTCCCTTTTCTCCACATCCTCGCCAACATTTGTTGTTGTTTGTGTTTTGGATGTTGGCCATCCTCACTGGTGTGAGGTGATATCTCATTGTGGTTTTAATCTGCATTTCTCTGATGATTAGCAATGTGGAGCATCTTTTCATGTGCCTGTTGGCCATTTGAATTTCTTCTTTGGAGAAGTGTGTATTCATGTCCTCTGCCCATTTCTTTTTTTTTTCTGAAACCATTAGATTTATTTATTTATTTTTTTAATATAATTTATTTTATTATCATTAATCTACAATTACATGTGCAATATTACGGTTATTAAACTACCCCTTCATCAGGTCCCCCTCACCAACCCCATTACAGTCACTGTCCATCAGCGTAGTGAGATGCTATAGAATCACTACTTGTCTTCTCTGAGTTGTACTGCCCTCCCCGTGCCCCCCCAACATTACATCTGCTAATCGTAATGCCCCTTTTTCCCTCTTATCCCTCCCTTCCCGCCCATTTTCCCCAGTCCCTTTCCCTTTGGTAACTATTAGTCCGTTCTTGGGTTCTGTGAGTCTGCTGCTGTTTTGTTCCTTCAGTATTTTTTCTTTGTTCTTATACTCCACATATGAGTGAAATCATTTGATACTTGTCTTTTTCGGCTTGGCTTATTTCACTGAGCATAATACCCTCTAGCTCCATCCATGTTGTTGCAAATGGTAGGATTTGTTTTCTTCTTATGGCTGAATAATATTCCATTGTGTATATGTACCACATCTTCTTTATCCATTCATCTACTGATGGACACTTAGGTTGCTTCCATTTCTTGGCTATTGTAAATAGTGCTGCAATAAACATAGGGGTGCATCTGTCTTTTTCAAATTGGGCTGCTGCATTCTTAGGGTAAATTCCTAGGAGTGGAATTCCTGGGTCAAATGGTATTTCTATTTTGAGTTTTTTGAGGAACCTCCATACTGCTTTCCACAATGGTTGAACTAATTTGCATTCCCACCAGCAGTGTAGGAGGGTTCCCTTTTCTCCACATCCTCGCCAACATTTGTTGTTGTTTGTGTTTTGGATGTTGGCCATCCTCACTGGTGTGAGGTGATATCTCATTGTGGTTTTAATCTGCATTTCTCTGATGATTAGCGATGTGGAGCATCTTTTCATGTGCCTGTTGGCCATCTGAATTTCTTCTTTGGAGAAGTGTCTATTCATGTCCTCTGCCCATTTCTTAATTGGATTATTTGCTTTCTGTTTGTTAAGGTGCATGAGTTCTTTATATATTTTGGATGTCAACCCTTTATCAGATACGTCATTTATGAATATACTCTCCCATACTGTAGGATGTCTTTTTGTTCTACTGATGGTGTCCTTTGCTGTACAGAAGCTTTTCAGCTTGATATAGTCCCACTTGTTCATTTTTGCTTTTGTTTCCCTTGCCCGGGGAGATATGTTCATGAAGAAGTTGCTCATGTTTATGTCCACGAGATTTTTGCCTATGTTTTTTTCTAAGAGTTTTATGGTTTCATGACTTACATTCAGGTCTTTGATCCACCTTGAGTTTACCTTTGTGTATGGGGCTAGACAGTAGTCCAGTTTCATTCTCTTACATGTAGCTGTCCAGTTTTTCCAACACCAGCTGCTGAAGAGGCTGTCATCACCCCATTGTATATCCAAGGCTCCTTTATCAAATATTAATTGACTGTATATGTTTGGGTTAATGTTTGGATTTTCTATTCTGTTCCACTGGTCTGTGGGTCTGTTTTTATGCCAATACCAAATTGTCTTGATTACTGTGGCTTTGTAGTAGAGCTTGAAGTCAGGGAGTGTAATTCCCCCTGTTTTATTCCTCCTTCTCAGGATTGCTTTGGCTATTCGGGGTCTTTTGTAGTTCCATATAAATTTTAGAATTATTTGTTCCAGTTCATTGGAGAAAGCTGTTGGTAGTTTGATAGGGATTGCGTTGAATCTGTAGATTGCTTTAGGTAGTATAGCCATTTTGACAATATTTATTCTTCCTAGCCAAGAGCATGGGATGCATTTCCATTTGTTAGTGTCCTCTTTAATTTCTCTTAGGAGTGTCTTGTAGTTTTCAGAGTACAGGTCTTTCACTTCCTTCGTTAGGTTTATTCCTAGGTATTTTATTCTTTTTGATGCAATTGTGAATGGAATTGTTCTTCTGATTTCTCTTTCTGTTAGTTCATCGTTAATGTACAGGAAAGCAACAGATTTCTGTGTGTTAATTTTGTATCCTGCAACTTTGCTGAATTCAGATATTAGTTCTAGTAGTTTTGGAGTGGAGTCTTTAGGGTCTTTTATGTACAGTATCATGTCATCTGCAAATAGTGACAATTTGACTTCTTCTTTACCAATCTGGATGCCTTGTATGTCTTTGTTTAGTCTGATTGCCGTGGCTAAGACCTCCAGTACTATGTTGAATAACAGTGGAGTGAGTGGGCATCCCTGTCTTGTTCCTGATCTTAGATGAAAAGCTTTCAGCTTCTTGCCGTTAAGTATGATGTTAGCTGTGGGTTTGTCATATATGGCCTTTATGATGTTGAGGTACTTGCCGTCTATACCCATTTTGTTGAGAGTTTTAATCATGAATGGATGCTGAATTTTGTCAAATGTTTTTTCAGTATCTATGGAGATGATCATGTGGTTTTTGTTCTTGTTTTTGTTGATGTGGTGGATGATGTTGAAGGATTTTTGAATGTTGTACCATCCTTGCATCCCTGGGATGAATCCCACTTGATCATGGTGTATGATCCTCTTGATGTATTTTTGAATTCGGTTTGCTAATATTTTGTTGAGTATTTGCGTCTACGTTCATCAGGGATATTGGTCTGTACTTTTCTTTTTGGTGAGGTCTTTGCCCGGTTTTGGTATTAGAGTGATGCTGGCTTCATAGAATGAGTTTGGAAGTATTCCCTCCCCTTCTGTTTTCTGGAAAACTTTAAGGAGAATGGGTGTTATTTCTTCTCTATATGTCCTGTAGAATTCAGAGGTGAATCCATTAGGCCCGGGGGTTTTGTTCTTGGGTAGTTTTTTGATTACCGATTCAATTTCGTTGCTGGTGATTGGTCTGTTTAGTTTTTCTGTTTCTTGTTTGGTCAGTCTTGGAAGGTTGTATTTTTCTAGGAAGTTGTTCATTTCTTCTAGGTTTTCCAGCTTGTTAGCATATAGATTCTCTTATAATTCTGTGTATTTCTGTGGGGTCCCTCATTATTTTTCCTTTCTCATTTCTGATTCTGTTTATATGTGTAGATTCTCTTTTTCTCTTAATAAGTCTGACTAGGGGTTTATCTATTTTGTTTATTTTCTCAAAGAACCAGCTCTTGGTTTCATTGATTTTTTTCTATTGTTTTTTCTTCTCAATTTTATTTATTTCCTCTCTTATCTTTATTATGTCCCTCCTTCTGGTGACTTTGGGCCTCAGTTGTTCTTCTTTTTCCAATTTCAGTAATTGTGTCTTTAGACTATTCATTTGGGAATGTTCTTCCTTCTTTAAATAGGCCTGGATTGCAATATACTTTCCTCTTAGAACTGCCTTTGCTGCGTCCCACAGAAGTTGTGGCTTTGTGTTGTTGTTGTCATTAGTCTCCATATATTCTTTGATTTCTGTTTTGATTTGGTCGTTAACCCATTGATTAATTAGGAGAGTGTTGTTAAGTCTCCATGTATTTGTGAGTCTTTTTGATTTCTTTCTAAAATTTATTTCTAGTTTTATACCTTGGTGATCTGAGAAGTTGGTTGGTAGGATTTCAATATTTTTGTATTTACTGAGGTTCTTTTTGTGGCCTAGTATGTGGTCTATTCTGGAAAATGTTCCATGTGCACTTGAGAAGAATGTGTATCCTGTTGCTTTTGGGTGCAGAGTTCTGTAGATGTCTGTTCGGTCCATCTGTTCTAGTGTGTTGTTCAGTGCCTCTGTGTCTTTACTTATTTTCTGTCTGGTTGATCTGTCCTTTGGAGTGAGTGGTGTGTTGAAGTCACCTAAAATGAATGCATTGCTGTCTATTTCCTCCTTTAATTCTGTTAGTATTTGTTTCACATATGCCAGTGCTCCCGTGTGGGTGCATATATATTTTTAATGGTTATATCCTCTTGTTGGATTGACCCCTTTATCATTATGTAATGTCCTTCTTTATCTCTTGCTACTTTCTTGGTTTTGAAGTCTATTTTGTCTGATACAAGTACTGCAACACCTGCTTTGTTCTTTTTGTACTGCAACACCTGCTTTGTTCTTTTTGTTGTTTGCATGAAATATCTTTTTCCATCCCTTCACTTTTAGTCTGTGTATATCTTTGGGTTTGAGGTGAGTTTTTGTAGGCAGCATATAGATGGATCTTGCTTTTTTATCCATTCTGTTACTGTGTCTTTTGATTGGTGCATTCAGTCCATTTACATTTAGGGTGATTATCGATAGATGTGTACTTATTGCCATTGCTGGCTTTAGATTCGTGGTTACCAAAGGTTCAAGGGTTGCTTCTTTACTATCTAACAATCTAACTTAACTTTCTTGTTAAGTTATAGTAAACACTGTCTGATGTTTTTTTTATTTCTCTCCCTTCTTATTATTCCTCCTCCAGTCTTTATATACTAGGTGTTTTATTCTTTGCCTTTAGTTAGTATTTGGATGGTCTGATTTCTTTGCTATGATTTTATTTTCTCTGGTGACATCTTTTTAGCCTTAGGAGTGCTTCCCTCTAGAGCAGTCTGTTTAAGATGTCCTGTAGAGGTGGTTAATGGGAGGCAAATTCTCTCAGCTTTCGCTTGTCTGGAAATTGTTTAATCCCTCTGTCATATTTAAATGATAATCGTGCTGGATACAATATTCTTGGTTTTAGGCCCTTCTGTTTCATTACATTAAATATATCATGCCATTCTCTTCTGGCCTGTAATGTTTCTGTTGAGAAGTCTGATGATAGTCTGATGGGTTTTCCTTTGTAGGTGATTGATCTTTTTTCTCTCCCTAGCTGCCTTTAATACTCTGTCCTTATCTTTGATCTTTGCCATCTTAATTATTATGTGTCTTGGTGTTGTCTTCCTTGCGTCTCTTGTGTTGGGAGATCTGTGGGCTTCCGTGGACTGCGAGACTATTTCCTTCCCCAGCATGGGGAAGTTTTCAGCAATCATTTCTTCAAAGACACTTTGTATCCCTTTTTCTCTGTCTTCTTCCTGTGGTACTCCTGTAATGCGAATATTGTTCCGTCTGGATTGCTCACACAGTTCTCTTAATATTCTTTCATTCCTAGAGATCCTTTTATCTCTCTCTGCCTCAGCTTCTCTGTATTCCTGCTCTCTGATTTCTATTCCATTAACAGTCTCTTGCATCTCATCCAGCCTGCTGTTAAGCCCGTTGATCGCTTTTCTGATTTCTGCATTGTGTTTCCTCACTTCCCTCACTTCCTCCCTCAGCTCTTGCACATTTCTCTGTAGATCCATCAGCATGGTTATGACTTTTATTCTGAATTCTTTTTCAGGAAGACTGTGCATTTCCATCCCTTCTGGCTCCCTCTCTGGGGTTGTCTGGTTGATTTTAGTCTGAACCATATTCCTCTTTGTCTTTTTATGGCTATGGAAGTGGTCGCTGGTTGTTGCCACGTATGTCAGCTGGGCTCTTTAAGACTTTAAAAAGAGAAAAAAAAGAAAAAACAAAACAACAAAAAAGAAACGCCCACTGGGAGTAAATTCTGTGGGAATGCTGTAGGTGGTGCTGTTGCCCCACTATTACACAGCCGTGGCCGCGCCGCTCTGTAGGGCCCTTTACAGCTCTGGCCGGGGTGGGAATGAATGGGAAGCTGTTGATCTCAGTGAGAAGTCTAAGTGCGGCCACGCTTTCCCAATCGCCAGCTAAGGGGTCCTAAAATCCCCAGGACTCTCAGCCCGCTGGGCTGAGTGTGCCGGGGCGATCCGGCTCCTCCACTGGGCTCCTGTCTCTTTAAGACTGCTGAAGAAAGCACGCCCTTTTCTTTCTTTTTTTTTTTTTCCTTCCCGGGAGCTGGCTGCAAGCACCCTGGCGCGTTCCCCGCTCAGATCCTGCCCCTCTGTCTCTCCAATCTCCGCTACACCACGTCATGTGTGTCAGCACTCCCCGCGCAGATCACGGGGCTGGTTATTTCGCGGGGGGTCCTTCCACTCCCTCCTGGCTCTGAATCCTCTCCTCCTGCCAGTGCGCTGGGGTAGGTGAGTGCTCGGGTCCCACCGGGTCACGGCTCCATATCTTACCCGCCTCTTGGGGTGCGGAGTCCTCTCGGGTGTAGCTGCACGCTGTGCGCTTTCCTGTGTATTCTGGTCTCTCTTTTAGGAATAGTTGTATTTGCTGTATTTTCGTAGATAAATATAGTGTTGGGAGGAGATTTCTACCGCCCTGCTCGTGCCGCCATCTTCCCGGAAGTCTCCACATTTCCTTTTTATCCATTTAAATTTCCTCTTCAATATTTTGCTCATTTTTTGTATTGGGTTTCCTGTTTTTATGTTTTTGGTTTGCATGGATTCTTTAATTGATATTCTAGATTTTTGTCTTTGTCTAAATGTCTGATAACCGTATCAGTAACATTTTTTGATTTTTTGTGTGTCAAATAAGTTTTTTTTTTCCTTACAGTTTTTACTTCCAGGGTCTTTTAAAAAAATCATTCTCCATTATATGGTCATAAAAAACTTAGGCATTTTCTATTAGCTTTTTAGTTTTAACTTTCACATTTAACTCTTTAATGCTATTTTAAGTTTTTTTATAATGGCAGAGAGATGGATCTAATTTATTTTTAATTAAGGTATCACTGATATACAATCTTATGAAGATTTCACATGAACATTGTGGTTTCAACATTCACCCGTATTATAAAGTCCCCCCCCAACCCCATTCCAATCACTGTCCATCAGTGTAGTAAGATGCTATAGAGTCATTACTTGTCTTCATGCTATACTGCCTTCCCCATGACCTACCTGTATTGTGTGTGTTACTTATAGTGCCCCTTAATCCCCTTCTCCCTCCCTTCCCAACCACCCTTCCCAGCCCCTTCCCTTTGGTAACTGCTAGTCCTTTCTTGGAGTCAGTTGCTGTTCTGTTCCTACAGTTTTGCTTTGTTATACTCCACAAATGAGTGAAATCATTTGGTACTTGCCTTTCTGCGCCTGTCCTATTTCACTGGGCATAATACCCTCCAGCTACATCCATGTTTTTGCAAATGGTAAGATCTGTTTTCTTTTTATGATTGAATAATATTCCATTGTGTATATGTGATGCTGGGGTTCTTGTTCATGGAGCAGAAGAATGAACTTCAGAAACACTCAAGGTAGGAGAGCAAGGCAGAGACTTTTATTTAGAGAGAAAGCAAGAGGACGGAGTTCCTGGCTTAGACCAGGAGGGGACAAGAGAGTCCCAGGATGGTGCGTTGTTTAGGGGTTTTATAGGCGTTTGAGAGACAAAGGGCTAGGGATGTACACCTGCTAAGTGGTCCCAAAATGTTTATCTTTAAAGAAACACTAAGTTTCTTATTAGTTTTCCTGGTTATTTACAAGAACTTTACTGCTCTGATTTCTTCCCAGGAGAGCAGCTTCCTGGTTTGGGAGCATATCACTCAAGACTGCCTGCTTTGTTCCCAAGGTGGGCTGAGTTTTTGTCTGTTTGTTAAAAGATACTCTTTAACAAATTGGGTTTTAAAATGCAATCTAATTTTCAAGATGACATGCTTCCTGTTTTTACTACATTGTTTTGGGCTTGCTTGCTACATTGCCCAGGTTGCAAATCATTTGTTTAGGGCTGGAGGAAGAAAAGCAGCACCTGGGTGAAGTCAGAAAAACAAGCTGGGCCCCACAGCAGGCTAAAGCAAATCTCACAATGGATTATCTTGCTTTGTTTTTTCCAGATGCCCTCACCCTACTCTGTCTAAGCCCAAGGTCCCTGTCTCATATGTACCAAATCTTCTTTATCCATTCATCTAGTGATGGAATCTTAGGTTGCTTCCTTATCTTGGCCATTGTAAACAGTACTGCGATAAACATAGGGGTGCATATGTCTTTTTCAAACTGGGCTGCTGCATTCTCAGGGTAAATTCCTAGGAGTGGAATTCCTGGGTCAAATGGTATTTCTAGTTTGAGTTTTTTGAGGAACCTCCATACTGCTTTCCCCAATGGTTGAACTAATTTGCATTCCCACCAGCAGTGTAGCAAGGATCCCCTTTCTCTGCATCCTTGCCAGCATATGCTGTTTCTTGGAGATGGATCTAATTTTAATTTTCCTTCATACAGTGAGCCAGTTCCCCTAATGTTTATTAAATAATCCATCCTTTTTCCTCTGATTTGTCATGTCATCTTTATTGTATGCCATATTCATATCTAGATCTATTTTTGGGTTCTGAATTCTGTCTTGTTATTTTATCTGTTTCTCCACTAGAGTGACTACTATTTTATTTACTATCAGTTTTTAGTATGTTTTAATGTTAAGTAAGGTATGTCTTCGTTCTTGCTATAGGTTTTTCAGAAGATAGCCTTTATCAAAATGTAAAATTACCTTCTCTTTTTAGTTTTCTGAGATTTATTAAAACTTTGAGATGATGTTGGACTTTATCCAACTACTTTTCATGCATATACTGAAATGTTCATCTGATTTCCCTCCTCTAATCTCTGATCTATTGGTATAGTGAATTCTAATAATAAAGTTCCTGATGTTGAACTGTGAACCATTCTTATATTTCTAAGACAAATTCTACTTGAACGTGCCTACATCATACAATGTTGCATTCAACTCATAAATATTTAAAATATTTGCATCCGATTCACAGATAAAATTGGTCTCTAATTTTCTTACGCTGTGCTGTCTTTGTTTTGGTACTAAAGGTTACGCAAGCTTCCTAAAACAAATTAGGCAATTTCCCCTCTTTTTTGGATTTTTAGAACAACTCGCATGAAGTGATAGTGTGATAGACCTCACCTTCAGTATTTTCTGCGCTTAGGTAGGAGAGAGGAGTGTTGGTGATCATTAAAATGGCTTTAATGGTGAATGATATTTTTAGATTTTCTCCTTTTATGTACTTACTTTGCTGTTTACTTATATATGTATTTATCTCTTTAAAATAGACCATTGATTTTTAATAAGGGGCAGTCCAGGGTCTTCCCCTTTCCCCATTTTCCCAGGAATGTTTATAAATGAGGCAGGACATTTTTCAGTCAGCCAGTGATGCTAAGCTTTTGGCTGTGGGTGATTTAGACATATACAGTGAAGGATTAGGTGGCCTGTCCAAAATGCCAGCAGTACTCCTGTTGAAGAACACTAACCAGAGTTTTCAAATGTATTGCTATATAGTTATTTATATTTTTTTACTCTAAAGTCTCTGTTCTACTGGTAATTATGTTGCCTTTTTCACATTTGCTATTTGTATTTTTTCCATAACATGATCTATCTTATTGCCTCTCTTAAAATCTTTATAAAAAATCTTCTAGTAACTTCTGTTAATCTTTGGTTTCCTTTTTTCTGTTTCATTAGTTTTTGCCATTGTTATTTACTTTTTTTCTTTTGGGTTTACTCTGTTGTTCTTTTTCTAGCTTATTGTACTGAACACGAGTCTTTTTTTTTTAGTTTTTTAATAAATATGTTTCACTTATTTAGTTGTCTCCCACAAATTTTGACATGTCTGAATGTCAAAATGTCACTGATGGTGTCATTTAGCTTTAAGTTTTTTGTAAGTTCCTTTTGGGTTTCCTCTTTAACCCAAAGTTTAATTACTAGAATGGTTTTTAGTTTCCAGATATGTGAATTTTTTTTTTTCGCTATCCTTTTAAAATTGGTGTTCTAATTTAGTGAATTGGTAGGATATTAGTTCTTTGGGATTATTGGTACCTTTTTGTGACCCTGTAAATGATGGATTTTTGGAGCATTTACTTGTGATTGAAACAAATACACTCTCTGGGTCTGAAATTAAACCATGGAAGCAATTACCACGTTAACCAAGCCTTCCATATAGTTGCTGATTATGTGTGCTGTCTTTTTCTGAGAGGGTGGGGGAAACCGTCTATTTGCTTGCTCTTCCTGGCTGATGAGTCAGCTGTCACTTTATGTAGTTTGAAGCTCTGCTTTTGATGCGTGTATGTTTATGTCATGATTGTTATATCATCATGACTTGTCATTCCTTTTACCTGTATGTAATGTCCTGCTTTGTCCCTTTTGTCCAACCCTTTTTCAACTCAAATTTTGTTTTGTCTGATACTACAATTTCTATGCTGTCTTCTTTTGATTTAGATTTGACTGGTATGTCTTGTAATTCTGTTTTGCTCCCTGTTTCACATTTTCTTCTTATTGGGTGTATTAAGATTAGCTCTGGGTAACAGAAAATTCAAAACAGCAATGGTTTAAGAAGGAAGTTAATTTTACTCTTTTTCTTAGAGGAACGGAAGTATGCAGCCCAGGACTGGTGTGGTGGTTCTGCACCAAGAGTCCCAGAGACCCAGGTTTCTTCCAGCCTTTCTGCTCTGTAAAAAAAAATTTTTTTATAGAGTAATTGCTATATTTGTTTTACTTTATTTTTTTTGTGGTAAAATATACATACCGTAAAATGTACCAACTTAACCATTTTTTAAGTGTACAGTTTAGTAGTGTTATGTACAAGTGAAAATCTTTTCCCATTAAATAACTCCCCATGTCTTTGCTCCAGGGTTGATATTGCATGTCATGGTCAAGCTCCAGCCACTTACTACAGAAATTCAGGTTCTAGGGAGCAAAGGAGTGGAGGATGGGCAAGTGGTTTTTTTGTGTTTTTTTGGCAAATGGTATTTTCATGAACTTCAGGAGTTGCCTAAAAGTTGTCTGAGCACATAGATACTGTGTATGTTACTTACTGTGTACGTGTATAATAATCTGTGACACATCTAGTGGTCAGGAAGGCTGGGAAAATGTGACCACCTAAAAATTCTATTAATGTGGATGAGAATTTCTACCATAATACACTTCCTTTTTTTCCTCTCTCTTCACTTCATAATTAGACAAATTTTCTTCTATTGATTTGAAAGTTCTACATTCAGTTTTTGTTGTATTGACTACCTTTAACTTTTTTCCCTGTCAGTGTATAAAGCTTGTCAAAATCTCTTTTCCTTTGAACCTAATAACACCCATGACATATTTTAACCACGCCTGCTCTCTACTCCCCGATTTCCTTCCCTACCTTGTCGTTAGTTTTGACTAGAATTTCAATTCAGATAGTCCAGTTTTTACAGGTATTTCTTGTTTTAGTCATTTCTTAATAAGACAAACTAAGCATTACTAATTACTTATTAACCCTTTGTAGCTCTCTATTATTGCTTTCTCCTAGATAATAATTCCCTTCTTGCTGGAATACATCCTTCAAGAGTTTTGCCAAAGAGGGATTTGTGGAGAACCCTTTCTGAAAATATCTTTTTATTCCTGAATCTTTGTTTTACTTTCATGTTTAATTGATCACTTTACCTGTATATGAAATTCTAGGTTCTAAATTATTCTTTCGGTACTCTGTAACTTATTCAGTTGTGCTTCTGGTGTTGCTGTAGAGGAATCTAATTCTGGATTCTGTGTAGGTGATCCTCTTATATTTCTGGAAATTTAGAATTTTTTCTCTGTCTTTGATCTTCTAGGACTTCTATAAGGAGATCCTGTCATGCACACATCTAGTTTATTTCTTCTCTCTTACTTATTTCATCTCTTGATCCTTTCGTCATATATTCTGATTTCTCAATCCGGTTTCTGCTCATTAATCTTTTCTTCAGTTGTATCTATTTCTGCTACTAAAGTCATTCACTTAATTTTTATTTCGAACAATTATATTATTCATACCAAATTTCCTCAGTTGGTTCGTCTTCAAAAACAATTTTCCAGTATCATCCTTATCTTTCTGAGGAGACTTACTATGTTTTATTTAAATTCTTCTGTCCCATTAGTCTGCTTCTTCTGATATAGCTCGTTCTGTTTGTTGTCTATCCTCCAGTATCTGGTTATTTTTTTCTGTGCACTAATCTTTTATTCCCTTGGGACTCTGTGCTGCCGTAGCTAGTGATATGTAACATGAGGATATAAACCTAAACTCTTGATTTCCTTTCTCTAAATGAGTTTAGAGGATGGGATTAGCATCAGGTTTCTTTCAACCTTTCCCTTTTCCCCTTTCCCATTTTCCCCTGCCTCCCAGGGAACTCCCTCATACCAGTCTGCCCTCCAGTGGTCCATGGTGGTGTGCCATTTTCTAAGGTACTGACACAGACCTGCTAGGTTAGGAAAAATCGGAAATGATCAAATTAGTAAAGAAAAAAATGTGAAGGACAAAAAGGAGTGGGACACTGATGATGGCAGAGCAAACTGGCACAAATTTATACAGGTGAAGCGGTCCTGTGTGTGTGTGTGTGTGTGTGTGTGTGTGCGCATGTGTGTTTATTTATTGTGAAAAGGGAAAGTATCCCCCATTTGACTGATTGATTGATTATCAATAATCAATCTTATATTAGTTTCAAGTATATAACACAATGGTTCACCAGTGGCTCACATTATTAAATCCTCATCCCAACTAGTGTAGTTACTGTCTGTCAACATAGAAAGATGTTACAGAATCATTGGCTGTGTTCTTCATGCTGTACTTCCATCCCCATGACAAATGTGTATATTTAAAAGTTCTCAGTAATGATGTGATAATTGACTATGGTGGGAATCCTTTCACAATGTATATGTGTATCAGATCACCATATGTGTACTTCAGATATCTTACAATTTTTTTTGTCCATTATGCCTCAATAAAATAAAGCTGTGGGAGGTAAAAAGCTTTCAAAATATTTATCCCTTTGATCTAGAAGTTTTATCTCTGGGAATTTATGCTCAGGAGATAATCATGATGTGTACAAGGTACTTATACAGTGTTGAGCATTATGGTATTGTTTGTAGAATTTAAAAATTGCAAGCAAAATAAAGATCATATTGTAGAATTCCTTAAGTAAGTTATTGTGCACCTGTATCTTGTAAAGCTTTGTAAGCATCATAAAAGATCTTGTAGAGGATTACTTAGTGGCATAGAAAACTGTTTTTAATATGGTGAATGGTGGAGGGGAAGCAAGTTATAATACTGTATTATGATCCATGTCCAGGCTGTCTGTGGTAGTACAGGTCACTTTCATTTCTTTTTCTGTATTTTCAGGATTTCCAGTAGTGAATTTTACTATAGCACTGTGTGTTAACATAGAACCATTAAAATAAATGATAGATCAGGAAAAAATGATAATAAACTGAAATGGTGGCATGAATGCTGTGAAGGCAGTATACTAAGTACATTGCCACTGTCCTTTTATAGACAGTGGTGAGGTACATGGTATCTCAAGAAAAAAAAATATGTTTACACTTTCTAATCTAGAAGAAGCATTTTTTTGTGAATTCATCTGATTAAATAGTCCAAGAAAAAGTGACAGTTGGACATTGTGGTTTTATTCCTAGCAGCAATAAATAAAAATTCCTAAGTAAGTTAAAAGCTAATGTTCAATAATTGTGAAGTGATTAAGTGAATTATGGTCCATGAAATATTTTTTTTAATAATATAATTTATTTTATTATCATTAATTTACAATTACATGTGCAATATTAGGATTATTAAACTACCCCTTCATCAGGTCCCCCCCACCAACCCCATTACAGTCACTGTCCATCAGCGTAGTGAGATGCTATAGAATCACTACTTGTCTTCTCTGAGTTGTACTGCCCTCCCCGTGCCCCCCCAACATTACATCTGCTAATCGTAATGCCCCTTTTTCCCTCTTATCCCTCCCTTCCCGCCCATTTTCCCCAGTCCCTTTCCCTTTGGTAACTATTAGTCCGTTCTTGGGTTCTGTGAGTCTGCTGCTGTTTTGTTCCTTCAGTTTTTTTCTTTGTTCTTATACTCCACATATGAGTGAAATCATTTGATACTTGTCTTTTTCGGCTTGGCTTATTTCACTGAGCATAATACCCTCTAGCTCCATCCATGTTGTTGCAAATGGTAGGATTTGTTTTCTTCTTATGGCTGAATAATATTCCATTGTGTATATGTACCACATCTTCTTTATCCATTCATCTACTGATGGACACTTAGGTTGCTTCCATTTCTTGGCTATTGTAAATAGTGCTGCAATAAACATAGGGGGTGCATCTGTCCTTTTCAAATTGGGCTGCTGCATTCTTAGAGTAAATTCCTAGGAGTGGAATTCCTGGGTCAAATGGTATTTCTATTTTGAGTTTTTTGAGGAACCTCCATACTGTTTTCCACAATGGTTGAACTAATTTGCAGTCCCACCAGCAGTGTAGGAGGGTTCCTTTTCTCCACATCCTCGCCAACATTTGTTGTTGTTTGTGTTTGGATGTTGGCCATCCTCACTGGTGTGAGGTGATATCTCATTGTGGTTTTAATCTGCATTTCTCTGATGATTAGCGATGTGGAGCATCTTTTCATGTGCCTGTTGGCCATCTGAATTTCTTCTTTGGAGAAGTGTCTATTCATGTCCCTCTGCCCATTTCTTAATTGGATTATTTGCTTTCTGTTTGTTAAGGTGCATGAGTTCTTTATATATTTTGGATGTCAACCCTTTATCAGATATATTTTTTATGAATATATTCTCCCATATATTCTTTTTGTTCTACTGATGGTGTCCTTTGCTGTACAGAAGCTTTTCAGCTTGATATAGTCCCACTTTTCATTTTTGCTTTTGTTTGCCTTTTATCGGGGAGATATGTTCATGAGGAAGTTGCTCATGTTTATGTCCAGGAGATTTTTGCCTATGTTTTTTTCTAAGAGTTTTATGGTTTCATGACTTACATTCAAGTCTTTGATCCACCTTGAGTTTACCTTTCTGTATGGGGCTAGACAGTAGTCCAGTTTCATTCTCTTACATGTAGCTGTCCAGTTTTTCCAACACCAGCTGCTGAAGAGGCTGTCATCTCCGCATTGTATACCCAAGGCACTTTTATCAAATATTAATTGACTGTATATGTTTGGGTTAATGTTTGGATTTTCTATTCTGTTCCACTGGTCTGTGGGTCTGTTTTTGTGCCAATACCAAATTGTCTTGATTACTGTGGCTTTGTAGTAGAGCTTGAAGTCAGGGAGCATAATTCCCCCTGTTTTATTCCTCCTTCTCAGGATTGCTTTGGCTATTCGGGGTCTTTTGTGGTTCCATATGAATTTTAGAATTATTTGTTCAGTTCATTGAAGAAAGCTGTTGGTAGTTTGATAGGGATTGCATTGAATCTGTAGATTGCTTTAGGTAGTATAGCCATTTTGACAATATTTATTCTTCTAGCCAAGAGCATGGGATGCATTTCCATTTGTTAGTGTCCTCTTTAATTTCTCTTAGGAGTGTCTTGTAGTTTTCAGAGTACAGGTCATTCACTTCCTTCGTTAGGTTTATTCCTAGGTATTTTATTCTTTTTGATGCAATTGTGAATGGAATTGTTTTTCTGATTTCTCTCTCTGTTAGTTCATCGTTAGTGTATAGGAAAGCAACAGATTTCTGTGTGTTAATTTTGTATCCTGCAACTTTGC
>JAVSCE010018367.1:0-10382 GCA_032199065.1 Smutsia gigantea
ACTGAGGAATAGAGTAGGGATTTTTTTTTAAAGTGCCTTTTCCATTTTTTCTCCATTTAAAGAATACTCCTATTTTGCTCAAAATTTGGAAGAAAGGAAGATAGGAAGTTTCAGAACTACTAAAGCAATGATATATCATCCATCAAGTCATAAGTGAGAAGGGAAGAATTTAACTACCCCAGGAGTGGTACAAAATTATTTGAGAGGAATGGGAACCACATAGGAAGACCTAGCAAGTATAGAGAGAAGCTACGGAAAATATCGTTAAAGAAATTATGTTTTTTTAAAGAGGTCAACAAGAGACAGCACGGAAGGGATTCAGGCACATACAACAATATCAGTTGAAGTAAAGCATTAGTTAGCATGTTAAAAAGGCTTTACAAGTATGCTTATTCTGAAAGTTACATATTAACTTTTGCATTTGGCAAAAATTAATCAACTTTGGATCTATCGTGAGGGCTGTTCAAATATTCCCTGCCTAATTTGAGAAGGAAGCTGAAGAGGGATGGCACAGTCAGCCCACAGATGGGCCAGGCAGGGAAGGATGAGGCTGTGGTGGCAGCGGGGAGGAATGGAGGTGGCCTCCTTCTGAAACTGCAGGTGACAGGTGACATAAGAGGGGCTGAGATGTCAAATCTCTCTGAAAACCAGAGGAGTCTGAACAGTTTCGCCTAACTGAGGGGAGTCCAAAAGTTCTTGAACCCAAAGTTGGTGTTTAGAGCTGGGACTCAGTGACCAGGGAGAGTTGCAGAGAGTCATAGTCAGAGAGGTCCCTGAGCAAGAGGCTGTGGACAGTTGTCTGAAATAGATTTTGTTTTCAAGCTGTTATCTATTGTACCAGCTACAGCTCAAAGCATGACTGAGTGGCTTGCTTCTAAAGCCAGGAGTAGGATACACAAAGCCTTGGTAAATATTACCAAATTGTCCTCCAGAATGACTTTGCCAATTTATATTCTCACCAACAGAGAATGAGTGTACTTCCTCACTACCTCCTTGACAGAATAAGAATGAATTGCTTTTTCTTTTTTTTCTTCTTCTTCGCTAATTTGGCAAAGAAGAAAAATGATACCTTCCTTTAATTTGCATTTTTAAGTTACCAGTAAACACGTTTTATATATTGTATTTATGTGGATATAAATTATTTGATAGTGTCTTTTAGATGTATTTTATTGCTGCTTTAATATTTTTGATATTTTATAAAAACTCCAGGGTGCTATGAGTGTATCATTGTCATATTTGTTAGGGTCTTCTTGATTTTTTACATGTATTTTAGTCCCAGTTATGAACTTTAACATATAAACTATGTGGTCAAATCTCTCAAGGTTTTCTTCCAGTGTTTTTATATTTTACAAAATTTTCTCCCAAGCTGAGGTCATTTAAGAGCTGCTCATTTTTCTGATTGTTTTCTAAATGGCTTTACTTTTTACAAGTAAATACTTAATTTCCTGGGTTTTATTTTACATGAGGCAATAATCTATACCGGTTAGACAAGAGATCTCGTCTAGCCACTTTAAGAGAAGAGGGACTTAGTAAGGAGTTTAAGCTATTTACTGAATTACCAGGAGGACCAGGGTGCTGAATAATTGAGAGCAACCGACCAAAAAATTTCCCAGTGACATCACAGCAGCATTCTAGGTGAAATCCACTTCTGCTGTGTGTGGGGACTGGAAAGCAGGAACCCCACAACAGGAGTCCCAGAACAATAAGTATCTTTGCTATGCAACCCAGCTTTTTGGGGCACTGTTGTCACTTCATGGTGCCCATTTCTATCTTCCAAATGATATACAGTAGTATCTCCTGGATAGCACCTATGTCACACACTGAATGCTAGTTGCACGGGAGGAGTAGAACAGTAACAGCTGACACCATGCCATGCTTATTGTGTGCCAGGCATTGTTCTAAGTGTTTTTACAGATATTAACTAATTTTTACAACTTCCTAGCAGATAGATATTATTATATTTCCCTTTGACATACGAGTAAACTGAAACACAGAAAGTACTTGCCCAACATCAAAGAGCTAACAGATGGGAGAGCTAGAATTTGTACCCAGGTTATCAGTCTCCAGGATCTGGGCACTTAAACCACTGTGTTATATAGCCTGTGGTTTTAGGCTTCTTGTAGTTTTACAAGAAGCAAGCTACAAAGAGGTGAGAATGGGTGTTGAGTGAGTTCATTTGCACAGTTTTGCACACATACTGATCTAATTTTTCGAAAGGGCCACTCAATTTTCTAGTGCCATTTACTGAATAATCTTGTTTTTCTTACTGACTTATATTAATGTCCTTATGCACTGATTAGGGACTCAATGAATATATGCTGAATATTTTAGAGTCTATTTTTGGACTACCTTTTTTGGTCCACTATCAGTTTTGACATTTAATGTCACATTTTCACTTGCCATTCAAGATATACTCTCTAGATCTATCCACTATATTCACTCTGGTCTGTCCCTTACCTGCTGACCTACAGACTATGCCAATGGGCTCCTTTGCTCCTTGGCCGCAAGTGGGGAGATATCACAGGAGACAGAGGGAGGAGTCGTCAGGTTGGAATATTTAAGGCCATTGCTTCTTCCTAGTCGGGTGACCTTGGTTTTAGCCCATCCCTCTGAGAAGGACTCAGTTCCTAGCTGATGTTCCTCTTTCCACTGACCTCTGATCACTGGCTTTGTAACTGCTCTTCCCCTGCCTGCAGACCTAAGAACTCTCCATTATTGCTGTCCTGGTGTATTATATAATCCCTTTTTAGTTCCTCTAAAATCTTCCCACATTTTGGCAAATAGTCCCTTTATTAAACTCTCCTCAAATTACGCAGGGTGTGCGTGGCATCTGTTTGAGTCAATTAACAGCACTCTGTTTTCATCATTGTCATTTTAAAATATGTTTTAATATCTGGTATTTCCTTTGGTACGTACTTGTTCTTCCAGGTTAGAACCACTTTCGATTCTAAATTTAATCTGTTGAATTTTTAAAATTGGAATATAATTAAACCTCAAATTAATTAAAATATTTTTTCTTTCTGAGAACATGTCTCCCTCATGTCCTACTATGAATATTCTCAGTTCCTAATGTAGGCTTGCATAGTTCTTGCTATTCCTCAGCTATATTAGAGGTTCAACAATTTTTTTTTATTGCGACTTTATTTTTCTCCCGAAATTTTTACCTAGCCATATCTGGTATCTACATAGGCACAGGCAGTTCATTTTTGTATTTTTTAAATTCAGCCACTTTGTCAGACTCTTGTGTTCATTTGAACAGGTTGCTAATTCTTTTGGATATGCTAGACAATTAATTCACTCTGGTTTACTGTATGAGCAGTCATATCTTCTACCGATGATAATTTTACTTCTCCTTTCTAATTGCTGTAAGTTTTTGTCCATTATATGCATTACAAAATTGTCTAAAGCTTCTTGAAAGGATGTGATAATGGGCTTTTTTTATCTTGACTTCCTCCTAATTTTAACAGGAATGCCTGTAATGAGTAATTATTAGTATTCTGTTAGTACTTGATTTTAGATATTCTTTATAACGTTTAGAAGTGTCTATAGTCCCAGTTCACTACACACTGTTGTATGTGTGTCTCCTTGTCTCATTAATATGGAATGGGTGGGTGATAAATAGCATTAAATGACTTCTCAGCACTTTTACAGAAGATTAAAAATGTTCCTTCTCTAAGTCATCAGTAAGATGAATTAAAATAATACAACTAATTTTATAACAGCCTGTTGTTCCAAGAATAAAACCTATGCAGTCATAGTATACTAATCTTTAAATACAGTTCTGGATTTCAACTTCTTGGCATTTTATAAAGGTTTTTTTTTCCATCTATTTTCAAAATTACAGGTGAGATCCTGGTTCCCTTTTCTGTGCTATCATTGTCAGGATTGGTGAAATAAATCTGTGGGTATTTCTGCCTTTTCTATGCTTTGGAACAATTTTAAATAGCACAGGAATTATTCTGTGAAAACATAAAATATATAAAACTGTCCAAGCCTGGCATCATCTAGAGGCATAATTTTTCTACTCTTATTTTTTTCAATTCCATGGTTTATTCGAGTTTTTCATTCTTCTTGAATCACTTTTTGTCATTTACATTTTTACAGAAAATTAGTTGGGTTCTTTCTTGAGATGATCAAATGTTTTTAGCATGGAGCATTCCATGATTTACTGTTAACCTAAAAATTTGTTAAATCATGTTTTGAATTGATCAATTCTACCCTTCTTTCTATAAATCCATTACTTTCTGATTATTGTCATGTCTGCCCCCCACCCCCTCACCATGGTTTAATATTGTTTTTCCTGCATGTCTAAATTCCCTAAATTTCCTGCTTAATTAACTCAATTCATTTGGCTCTTTAAAATAATAACCTTATCAATACTGTCCATTTCACTATGAATACAGCTTTGGTCACATTTTCTACCTTTTTCTGTGTTTATTTTACAAGTTTTCTAATAAGCATATTGTAGTATTTCATTTAAACACAGGAATTATAAGGTAGTACATTTAAATAATTTTTATTAGTGTCTCTTTGCTTTTTGTCATCATGGTATTTTTCAACTGTCGCCATTTCCTCCTTGTGTACATAGGCTACTGAGAATAAGAGGTAATAACCTGCACAGTCTCTCCTTGCCAAAGTTTAGTAACAATTAATTATGACTTGCTAAAGGAAGTGCCACACCTTGGGAAAGGTCCTGTAACATCTTTAAAAAAAAGAAGACAGACCATTGGCCAAGCACATTTGTTATCCATACTCTGTAAGGGAGATAAAGGCTCAGTCCAAGACTGAGTCACCCTAGAAACCCATCTTCCTCCCCTCCTTACACTGCTCTGTAAGTACCCAAGTGCTGAGCAGACTCTAGGTGGGTAAACTTTACATTATCCCAGGTTTGGGAAAAGCAGCCTCATACACACAGATTTGGACTCTCACTCAGACACGAATGAATGGGCCTCGAGCTTAGAACACTTGATTACAAAGAGAAAAAGAGCCTGGCCTGTGCTGGTCTAATCATCTCGTGCGGGAGTATCTTTCCCTGTTGTAGGCTCAATAAGTTGTCCTTTGTTCTGCTTCAACGTGTGCATCAATGGCCTTCACCATGTCCCCAGATCTCAGAATTTCATACTGAACGTACAGAGAGAACCCCTTCTGCTATGGTATGACAGGCCAGTTTTCCTGTGTTGGTGCCTGATGGGACCTACTGGCCATGGGGAACCAATGCCCACTACTGGAGCTGTTATGAGTAAAGCTTGTCCCATGCAGCACTTGACTTCATTGTGTTTTCCCTGGTGACCGGTACTAAGGTGCAATGGGCAGGAGTGTTTGGGCTGCTATTCCTGGTGGCTTCATAGTGACGAAATTTGCTATCCTCCAGGTAGTGGGAGTCCTCCCATGGCACTGGGAACTGATACCTGGTATTCTGCTCAACAGAAAACGGCAAATGACTTAGTTTCCATGTCTTGCCCCTTTTCCTGAGAGGACCCTACCCAGCCTTAAGAGAGTTAGTAGGAGATGTGTGCTGCTACCATTCTGCCCAGACCATCAGGCCCTTCCATAGGTGTCAATTAGATCAAATTGAATAATGGATGAGAACTATGTCATGTTACCAGTTCAGTACTATGCAAATGTGGAAAGTTATTATCTAAAATGGAACTGGCAAATTATAACAAAAGAAAATATCTAACATCGCAAAAATTCTAACATATTTTTCCAAATGCTTTTTAACACTTTTAATAAGAACAATTATTCCTTCTTATACTTGTTTTCCAAAGTATTCATTCTTCTGTTAGTTCATGCAACCATTTCAAAACCATTGTGATATGTAAGGATCTCCAACGTTTGACAAATGAAATATTAAGGACTGAGAGAGTAAATTCTGTGCTTAATTTCACGAAGGTAACAGAAACAGTTAATGAGGATGAGACTGGCCTCAAGCTTTTATAGTCATTCCTTTGAGAGAGCCCAGGGTCTGGTCACACCCTAGGTTGAGTCTAGGCTGTCTGTGTTATGCATCCCATGACAGTCATGTCCCAGGCCTTCCACATTTCACTTTTTATAGAACTCTCAAGACCTTTCTCTGTATCCACTGTTACTTCCTATCTCCTCAGCTGGAGGGTGAGCTGCATTCATGTCTGTCTCACCAGGTGTTTAGACTAGGGTCTCCTTCAGGAATGAGCCCTATGTATAGAATGATTCACAGAGAGGAACATGACAAGAAAATAGGTGAATTGCTGGAAAGCCCGGTCAGCTAGGTGTAGATCATTTGAAAGATTGCAGACCAACTCCTTAGGCAATGAAGGCCAAGGAAATCTAAGCGGCCCTGCTGATCCCAGCTGGGTTTGTCCTCATCTATGGTTCTGCCTGGGCATTTGGGCTTCAAGCTGAGGGTCCAGCTGGGGGATGCAGATCTTCAGACCTACTCCAAGTGTCTCATTGTTGGGTGCAGGCTGAAGTAATGTAACTACCTGGTAAGAGTGGGAAGAGGGGGCTTCTCAAGGCAATAATGGATAGAGAAGTGAGCAAGGCCCCCGAGCAAGCTTATTTCCATCCCCAGCTCTATCACATCTACTAAAACCCATTGGTGAAAACAAAGAACATGGCCAAGCCGGCAGCCAGGGAGAAATAGACTCTTTTGTGGGAGGAATGGCCAGATTACACAGAACAGGTGACAAGCTCAGTAATTCAGTCTACAACCAAGGGATATTGAGGCTCAGACCAAAAACCAGACTCTACTGACATGTATGCTACATAAAATGATAAACTTAACAGTAACAAGATGGAGCAAAGGGAAGCTTGCAGAAACAGTTGCCTGGGAAGAGTAGAGAATAAGTCCTCACTCTCTATATAAATAATAAGCATTCTACTGAAGGGTGAACCCAGTGCAAATAATCTGTCCTCATGCTCTATGTTCTAGCAACCCTGAGATACTTGGAATATCCCACATGCATGGAGTTCTCTCTCACACTATGTCTTTAAGCACACTACTACCTCCTCCTATAATATCTTCTTCTCATTCAATCCCCAGGTTTCATTTAATGAATCTCTACTTTACCTTCAGTACTCAGGTCACATGGTCTTCCATATGAAGCCTTCCCCCCAGCTTTTTAAATTGCTCTAGGTACCCCATTTTCTAACTTCCTTTAGCACCCTGTAAAAATCCTGGAACTGCTACATTATGTCCTAATTATCCGTGCACATAATAAAGACCATGGTTCTCTTGAGGGCAGGGACCAGGTCTTAATTTTCTCTCCATGACCAGGGCTTGCAGTGCTTATAAGACAGTGGACCAGTACTTATTGGCTGAATGAATGAATAACCTGAAAAGGCTTCAGCAGCAATTGTGAAACATATAGGAGTCAGGATCAAAATGTCAGCTTGGCTGCATGTAAAATGGGACCAGCGAAGTTGGAGTTGGTTAGGACTAGAGGCCAAAATGTCCTCCATAGTCTGTTCCCTCTGCCAACCGACTCCTCCCCGCACCCTGCTGCTGCAACTGAATTGACTCGCTCAGCCTCACATGGTTTCAGGAGTGTCTTGGGCTTCCCATGCCAGAGGCAGACCTTGCCCTGGTGACTTATCACATGGGAGAGAAGCTGGACTTGTGTGTCCTGCAAGCAAGAGAGCACACACCAGGGGCTGTGAGTCTTCAGGGGTCCTTTTCCCAGAAGGGATCAACCAGGTAGGTCTCTTTTCCTCCTCCTCCTCCTCCTCTGAGGAGAGAGTGAAGTAGAGAAAATGACAGGCATTTTCTCCTCAAGGCTTCCCAGAATGGGGGATCTTTTATCATGATCACACCAGGAGAGAAAAAGAACAAGGGAGCATTATTTTGAAATCATCCACCCCCTCCATAGCTACACAAATGAGAGACTACCTTAGCTCCTTCTGGAGTGTCCCAGAAAAGTGTGTATGATTTTATGAGAGTGACTTTTGGGATATGGTGAGTTGAGCTGGGGAGCTGGTAGTGATGGAAAAGGAGGGATTAAAATAATTTGTGAAGGCACCTCACAAAAATTCTCCCATAGGGTCCTAACCTATACCTGCTACCAAGTATCTTAGCAACGTTTCAACATACCAAATGTAAAAGCCAAACATGAAGGAAAAAATACAGACTGTGAAATATTTATTCCATGACAAATATGCGTCATTCATCAAAATTAAACTAGAACCAAGATAAATGATCAGCACGACCTTATGAGGAGTTCTGATTTTCTCATACTGTCCAATTCCTTTCAATCCAACTACACTGGATGGACATGGCAAAGGGGCATGAGGAGGGGATAGCGCCTGGAGGTCCTGAGTTTGGGTTTTATATGTGATATACCTCTTTGACCCTATATATTTTAGAATGAAATATATTCCCTAGAAGTGTAGTGAAGTAAAAAGAGGCACCAAAAGGGGTGTCAGGAACAAGGGTTCTACTCCCATTTGTATCATTTACTAGTTCTGTGACCTTGAGCAACACATTCAATTTCCCTTTGTATCTAAGTTTTCTCATTTATAAACTGATGGACTAAAAGATGTCAAAATTTTTTTCCTAATTTTATATTTATATATCACTTTCAAGTCTATGGAAAGTCAATAAAATATAAAAATTGCTATCATTTGATATACGTAGCGAGGTCTGCGTGGAGATTTATACAATCTCATGCAGTCCTTCCAACAGCCCTGTGGGATAGGAGCGATTATCCCCCCTTTATAGATGAGTCAACCTGAGCTCTGAGGGGTTAAGTGATTTGCCCAGGGTACAGAGGGGAGCTGGAATTAAGACCGATAGTTTACTCCAAAGTTCACTCTTCATTTCATCATGCATTCCTTTAAAAAACAGCATTTGCAAAACCCGTCAAATTTTCAAAACTGCCCCATGTACCTGAATTCCTGTGATCCTCCCGCCCATCTGTTTTCAGTCCGTTTTCAGAAGTGCAAATGGCAGCTCCCAGAAACTGAGTTGCCAAGGTCATATAAGTCATTAGCATCAGAGCCGGAATTTCTCCCACATGGGCTGAGGAATCTAGTCCTCATTTTCTCCGAGGCAGACCACACTTGGCTATTTGCAAAGCCCTGTGTTCCTTAAAGAAACTCCGATCACTGGGGCAAGGCATGTTACAGCTGCTTCTGACTCAAGCCGACAATCCCATCCATTTCCTGGGCTGCAGCTTTCTGAAATAACTCTTTTTCTTCGCCACAGTCATATCTTCATGAAGCACTATTTGCTGCCTCTTTGATTAAACCCACTAGCTATTCAGACACAACAGCCCTTCGAAAAACAACATGCCTCCAAAGCCGCACATCAGGCAACTAAATGATTCTGAGCCGAACCAGAGAGATCTAACCCATGCAGCGAACAGCAGTGAGGGAGGCACACAATATCACAGTTGGGAGGGGCCCCCTGAAATCATGAAAAGAACAAACCCCTCATTTTACAGATGGGGGACGCTGCACCTCAGTATCAAGAAGGGACAGCTTCAAGTCAGGCTACACTGAAGCCAGGATCAAAATGACCTTGTAACTCAGAATTTAGTGTTTTCTCCAGTTGAACGTTGGGGATTTCAACATCACAAGATGACATTCCATCGTGATGCGGGCCGGGAGCTGGAAACGACCATCATCACTGCTCACGTCCACCCAGGGACAGAGAAGTTCTGAAGCTCTTTTATGCACCTTGTCTAATTTCATTTTCACAACCATGCCATCCAGTTGTTTCTTGGTCTGCTGTGGCAACAATGCCTAAATCAAAGTGGCTTGTAACAACAAAGATTTCTTTCGTGCTGGCACACATGGCCAGTATGGGTTGGCTATGGCCGCATCCCTCAGTATTGTTGCTGCAGAACTCCAGTAGCCCTACATGCCTTTGGGGACTGTCATGGGTTGAACTGTGAACCCCCAAAAGATGTTGAAGTCCTAACCCCACAGAACCTATGAATGTGACCTTATTTGGAAATAGTGTCTTTTGCAGTTCAAGTTAAGATGAGGTCACAAAGGTAGGCTGTAGTCCAATATGACTAGCATCCTTAAAAAAGGCGAAAATTTAGACACAGGGTCACACACAGGAAGGACACCATGTGAAGACACCATTTCTTTTTTCATTCTTGTACATTGAAGATTTTTATTTTGCAGACCTTTACAGGGAATCAATTCCATTTAATAAACCCTTGTAAAATGACAGAGAAACCAAGGGGCACGAGGTTAAGCCATGCTTTTAAGAACTGACCCTCTGCGGGCTGACTCTTTAATAGATTACCTGGAAGTTATAAGCAGGCAGTCCAATAAGATGAACCTTTGGGAAAAACCACCACCACCTTTCTCCTGCTTTTAGATTTGGGCCTGTTTTCCTCTTTTTTTCTTTCTCGTCAGAATTGAACACTTAACTTTCTTCATCTGAAACAAAC
>JAVSCE010018368.1:0-66410 GCA_032199065.1 Smutsia gigantea
AACTCAACTCATTAGATGCTATGTCTAATGTAATTTCCTTTGAAATGGCTCAGCAAGATAAAGATGTCACAACTTAGAAAATGTAGTTTTAGATAGGTATAGTGAGTATGTGAGTTTTCATCATAGAAAAACGAATTGAACTTTTTACCCTCATTCTTAGGAGTCTATTTTGATCTATTCTCAGGTCTACTTACAATTTATGTATGTAGTACACCATTACAATTTATGCCTAAACAAGCCAAAAACAGACTTGTACTCCCCTTCATATTTTTAGCTAGACAAAATCATACTTAGCTACTTGATTTTTCCCCACGTAGTGCTGTGGAGACTTTTCCCTATCAGAACATGTGGGTGTACACCATTCTTTTTATGAGTACATTCAAAGTGGATGAATGAACCATCCTTGATTTAACATGGATGATTTAGTTTTTTTGTAGTTCTGCTGTTAAAAGCATTATGTAATTCTACTCTCAAAGAAATAGTGGAATCATTAAAGGAAGTAGGCTGGTTGCTTTCCCAAAGACACACAACCAGGCAAGCAAGAGGAGGAGGCTCTGAATCCAAGTTCTTGTGTCCAGAGCCCTGGAAACAGGGCTCATAAAGCCAGTGCCTCCTCTAGCATCCCTCCACTCCCACTGCTTTTGGGGCTGACTTCACTTTGGCCTCCCAGAGACTGATCTGTCACTTGGTGTATAATTTTGGGGCCCTTTATTAAGAGTCAAAATACCTCAGCTACTGTTTTGGATCTAGTGATGGGTGAGCCACTTAGAATACTCATCCTTGATTTCTAGTTTCCTTTTCCATAATTGGGACTGTGACTTTCCTTACCTACTAGTAAGACAAAGCTTTTGAAAGCTGAGGAACCAGCAGGGACCACTGGCTGCAAGCCAAATACCTGACAATGCCGTCAATAGAAAGTGTGTCCCACATGAGGTCCTGCTCGCTCTAATGCAGGTCTCTGGCAGATGTGTCTGGGAGGGTTACCTGTCTCTTCCCTTGCTGCAAGGAGCCTGAGAAAGCAGATTTGGGTGTTCAGCCTGGAGAGGCAGGACCCATGAATATGGGGAATTTCCCAAATGGAAGAAGGATATTCAAAAGATACTGGGCAGCTTCAAACATAGCAAATGTCCCCTGTGGCTCTAAAGTCTTCAAATAAGGTGAGTAAGTAATTGTGCATTCATAACATGCAATCATGCAGCCATTTCAGAAGCCCATCCTGAAGAACATTTAATAGCATGGAAAATGCTCAAAATTTTCCATATGAAGAGAGATACAAAACCGTTCATTGAGGATGGTCTCAAAGGATGTGTAGGGAAAAAGCCTTCTAACATAGGTACCCATTTGGGTCCTCTGAGCAGCAGATGCCAACATGGGATTAGACATACAAGAGGTTTATTGGAGGAAACTTATATCTGTATAGATATTTATAAAGGGGAAGGGAGTTGGATGTACAGAAAAACCTTCAGATGGAAGTACACAGGTCTGACTCCTGTGAAGGGAAAGAGGGAAGGAAGGACTGAGTAGGAAGAGCTGCAGACTGCAGTGCAGTTCTGAGAAAATCTCCACCAGGCCTACAGCGCTGAGCAGACACTCCTCTTGAGAAGAATCCTGCATTTGGCAGGAGCGGGCCAGCACTAGTACCTTAGCTGTGCTTAGTTGCTGCCTGGCAGCAGCCCAGGGGAAGCATGGCCTCGGGGTTCGCGGGGGCAGCAGCTGAAAGCGGTCAGTCTGTGGGGAACTCTGTACCCATAGCAGATTCTCTTGGAGGGGATCAAGAAGCTCATCTTCCCTACTACCATGACATGTTGGTAAAATGAGGGGGGACTGGAGCTGTGCTTCTTTGCACACAAGAAATAGTGTACAGGAAACAGCGGGTGTTAAAGCTGCCCAAGTTTGCTGCTCTTTGAATCTTATTACTGGGAACTATCACACATACACAATATATCTGAGTTGCAAATATATAGACGATAACCATGCAGCGAGCATCCCTGGAACCAAAGTTTGGGTCGAAAGCCAAGCACGGCCAGCCCCGAGCCCAACCCCATGCAGTCCCCTCCTGTGGGCATGTGGGAGCCTCTGAGGAGGGAGCCTCCAGCCTTCTGTGCTTTCCTTAATAGTTTACCACCTAAATTTGTGCTTTTCCTCCTTTTTACCTCTTTTTAAAATTTAGTTTGTTACTCGGCTTTCCTGAAAATTTGCTTTGAAAGAGGGTGAGGGGGTTGCTGAAAACATTAAAGCTGTTCACCATTCTCTGGTTTTGAGTTCTTTAAATTTGGGTGCTTTAGAAAAGTGAGTGTCAGTCATCTGGAAAACCAGCCCGTTTATTTGGAGAACCTCATTTTTATGATTGTAATTTTAATTCATTCAGGTTTTAAACCCTCACATCTGCTGAGGGTTTCTTCTTCTATCAGGCATATTCCACAGTCTCTGTATATTCAGTTTCGTGGAGTTTAAAGATCCATAGGTAACTCAGGAACTTTTTACAAGAAGCCACATCCTAAAATGTCACTACTTAAAGAAAGGAAAACTGAAGATTGGTCCCAGACTTACCAATTAGAAGTAAAGAAACTGAGCCAGGAAAGGAAAGTGACTTGCCCAAGTTCTCAGAGCCCTTGGGCTTCTGCTACTGTGTAGAAGATGTTGCCTCCCTGTGTCTCTGATATCAGTGTGACTGCAGGGCTCATGGGGTCAGCCTGTGGGCATCTTGAGGCCAGGTACAGCCTCCCCATCCTGTCTCAATACTTCTACCCAAAGAGAGGAAGAAGTGTACGAGAAGTGGGATCCTTAGTAAGGGTGAGTGAGCCTCTGGTCTCCAGACACTGAACCATAGATTCTTGGGGTGAGCCATGAGAGCATAAGCACAACCATCTTAAGTTCAGCAGCCATTTTAGATGTGGGGAGCCATGTTTGGTTACTGCTTGACATAAGTGAAGCCATGTTGTGAACTTCCTCCATGTTGTAGAGAGAACTTGTTTATCCTGCAGCTTCTGTCCTTGTACAAGTTGTTTTGAGACATGAATGTCTGGGAACAGAGTAACTGTTCCTTGGTCCTGGGAACAGGGAACTTGATTAAGAAAACAACTCTCTGTATGATAAGGTAGTGTCTTTGTTGTAATGCCAATATACTTTGGATAGCTTCATAACAAGACTGCATATATACCAAAGAGAAATAAAGCATTTTGGCTTTCTGCACAAGACAGACTGCCCTCCTGTGGTCTTTGTATATACAAACCCATGCCTCCCCATTCGGGTACTGTTCGACTCCTGCCGGCAGGCCCCGGCAGATTCTCGACTAGTTGTATGGCACAGCCACGGGCAACTGGAGGGGGTGAAGGGGTGTGGGAGTAGTAGTAATAGTAATGGTAATGTTTTTAAGATCCTTTCTTTGTGTCAGGTACTTCCCTAAGTACTTCATATTTATTAACTTGCAACACTGTTTGGTAGATACTATTATCCCCATTTACAGATGGGAAAACTGAGGCACAGAGAGGTTGAGAACCTTGCTTAAGGTCATACAGCTCATCAGTGGCAATGCCAGAGTCTCTGCTCTTAAGTCCTCTCCTGGAATGTCTGCTAGGCCATCCCCAACCCAGACCTGGGTGACCCGGCCAGGCTCGGGAGGAGGACCAGTGTGTGCTGAAGTGGGTGGACGTGCTGATCCGACAAGGCTTTGCCAAGGGCAGGGGAAGCCAGAGGAATGAGGAACCCAAGCAGGACTTGGAGCATCTCCTCAAACTCAGCCAGTCCTGCTGACGACCATGGGCTCTGAAGTCATGCTTAGCTGTGGGAATCCTTTGAGCAGGGATAGCGAGGGCCTTGCCAGCCTCCTTATGCTCTACCCAGAGGGCATGCGAGCGCTCAGGGCAGTTTCTGTGCTGGCTGGCTAATGCCATGCCTGGAGGCCTGAGAGCCTCGCCAATGTCCATTTTCAACATGAAGGCAGGCATTAGGGCAAGGCCAGGGAGATGCATGGGGCCCCTTGTTTACTCCCCGTGATACCATGCACTAGTAATTGTGGCCCAATCTACAGAACTCTCCAAGCGTGATGTCCTCGCCCCCCACCCCCCAGTCCCTGTCCCAGAGGCAGTTAGGAAGTGGAGACTATCCGTTTCCAGAGTGGACACCATAGACAGAGAGAGAAGTAGGCTTCTTAAAAATCCTTTTAAGGAATCACTTTCAAGAAAGGTTTTTTAGAATTTAACTGGAAGGGACGGCTGGAAATAAGGACATGTAGTTGATTAGCTGATAGAGTAGATGTATTTTTCAAATGTTTTATCAACCAAGTTGTAATTTTCAGGTGTCCTGCTGCTTGTGTGTGCTGGCAAGAGCCTAAGTCAGGATCTTCCCTTGGGGGACACGCTCCTGAGAAGCCCCCTTAGCTGCGTCCACGTGAGGTGAGTGGGCAGCCTTGCCAGTGAGGGGGTAAAGGGTCTTGAATAAACTCCAAGCTGCCGGGGATGGGGTGCTTCTGTGTGCACTTCTCCGGCGGGCCGGTTCCCTTGGGATTGTTCTTAGCCTTAGGCCTTGGCAGCCGGGGACCACAGCAAGGAGAGGATGTCCAGGGAGATTTTGGCATGGTGAGGGCTCTGGCTGGCCCTAGGTGAGCTCCGAGGACAAGACGGAGTAGCCGAGTTATAGACAGTCGCGGTGCTGCTTTGCCACCTCAGTAAGGATCTGAGGTATCAAGAACACCATCCTATTTGTGCGCAAGAGTGCTTGGGGAAAGTGGTCAGCAACGCTGTGTAGAAGGCGCAGAAGCAAGAGAGACTAAAACCTGCAGCTGCTTCCTTATTCTTGTCCCAGGAGGCCAGGAGACCCAGGCTGAGCCACCTCCAGGGGTTCTTGGACAACTTGAGGGTAATGGATGATGGGCTGGCCTGCTAATCTGGAAGGCAGGTCAGGGTTAGGTTTCCATAAAAACATTACAAAATGTGCTGTCACCCTGAACTCAGAGCAGGCCACAGGCTTGCACAGAGGTAAGGTGCAAGCAACCAGATTCGCTGAGTGGCTGTGGCTGTCCTTTGAAAGCTTTGTACAGTTCAGCCTTACAGCCACCCCTAAGCATGAATCCGAACGTCTTTTGGGGGGACATGCTGCCTGGCTTCAAACATCTGAAGGGCCATATACAGGCCCAGGGAGAGAAGTTCCAAGGAGATTTCAGCTCAGTATGGGGAAGAGCTTCCTGGCCACCTGTCTGATGGTACAGCAAGGCACCAAACCCCCAGGAGGCGCTGTTCTTGGCCCATGAATTGGCTGGGCCTCATGTCCCCAGTTCTGGCTCCCTCACCCCAGTGTCACCCCAGTCCCATTCCTGGCTGGATTTTGGGGGGGTTGCTGCTCCCCACCTACACACGCAGAACTAGTCTGGGGGACTCGCAAAGGATCCTTCCCCAGATGTTCCTCCATGGCTCTTTATAAGTGGGCAGCCCCTCACCCTGGCTGTGCGGCCCTTCCACCTGTTCTCTGGGTTTGCCAGTCCCCAGGGCAGGACCGCCTCCATCAGAGGGAACCCTCGATGGCGCAGACTTCAGATTCCTCTCTGCATTCCTCACATTTCTTGGAAATGTATATTTGGGTCCCTGAAAATGAGTCCTGTTGGGAAGAGCCTTAGATTAGCGTCACAGCCTAAGAGACTGAGATTATTAATCACAGCCTTGGCTGGCCAATTTGTGCCTATTTCTTATCAATGAGAACTAGAATAACTTCTTAGTGAAGTCTTAATGACAGTACCTGAAGTATGAAAAACGGCAGCAAAAAGGATTGTTGGTGCATTTCCACCCAAAGTGGCCTTCTTTAGAGACAGAATGATAGCAGCTGTCCAGCCTTCCTAGGAAGCCTGGGGAAACGGCTTGTTTGACAGTAGTGGGAATTAGCTTAGGGTACATGTACTGAGTAAACAATTTGAATTTTTTCTTGTTTGAGGCTTTAAGGTATTGCTGTGAGTACAGAAATCCCTTCTAGATGCAAGAATCTATTCTTTTTTTCCAGCCAAGGAAATCGGTGCTAAAGGGCTCTGCCTCTGAATCACTGTGAACTTGACCCAAGCTCTTTGTGAGTCACCCAAGTTCTTTGGGTCTCAGTTTTCCCACCTGTAAATACACGGTTTGGGGAAACGGATCATGGAAAGTCACCTACTAGGGGAGCGGATGGAGTTTGGGGAGGAACCTTGGCCAAGCCGATGCCGGTTGCCTACCAGGTTGGGCTGCTTACTCCCTGGATAGAGTGACTGGCACTTGATATGGTGGCAGGGATGCCTCTTGGCCTGGACTGGGGTGGGTTGGGTTGGGGTCATAGGGACAGTTGCTCAGAGGTTGACTGGGTCTCAGAGTATGGTCTGGCCAAGCAGAGTAGGGGCCCCCTGCTGCAGCTGAATTCTGACGGGGGCTGGGCCTTCCTCCAGTGTCCCCTGTACTCAGCTCAAGAGCATTAGAGCAGAGCTGGCACTCCACTGCCATCCTTCCCAAGGCCTTGTCGCAGTAGGGGTGAGACTTCCACCCCACTGGCTAGTTTCTCCTGACGTCTAGTGGGCTGAATGAGAATTTGGTTATGACTCCTATGGTTTTTTATGGTTTGTACAACATTTTGTAAAAAAAAAACACTTCCCTGCCCAGGTTATACTGACCAGCAAAAAATTATTTCTGACCCATGATACATTTTCAGTCAAACATACACCTCTGAATTCATTATCAGTATGGTCTGAACTTCAATTTTTAATTATTTTTGAAACTGGATTTTTAAATTGCAGAGATAGCAACATGTTTATTGTAGAATATTCAAACAACACTGAAGAATATAGTGTCAAGTGAAAGTCCCCCTTTGTTTCCAGATGCTTCAGCACGCTCCTTTCCCAGTGTGACTGCCGTAAGGGTTTGCTGTGTACCTGCCCAGATCTTCCTCAGTGTGTTTGCATGCATGGAGTCTTTTACATGTACATGGGGTCATACCGTATATACTGTATTACTTGCTTTTTTTTAAGTAAAGCAAAACTAAGTTTATGTGAACTCACTGCAGTAAGAGCATCACTTTGACGATCTTACCAATGTCTCAAAAAGGGAAAGCCAGAAGTTGGGTAATTGTAAAGCTTTGGATCTAGGCTCAAGCGGTTCAAGGCAGACAGGAGATTGGCAAAGTTCATGATAAAAGAGGATTGGTAACAGTGAGGAAAGAGTGTTAAAGTGAGTCTTGATTATAAATAAATTGTAAATTGTTTGCAACTGCTGTGAATAAATTGACTTGCAGGAATTTCCTTTATTTTCACCATTTCTAGCATTTTTGCTTCTTTGTGTAAATCCAAGTTTCCATCCAGTATCACACTCCTTCTGCCTGAAGCATTTTCTTTATTATTTCTTGTAGTGAGGTCTGATAACAATGACTTTTCTCAGCTTGTAGTGGTATGAAAAGTCTTTCATCTTTTATACTCAAGTGAATTTTTTTGTCATATTTTCTTTGTAGTAATTTTTAAATGGGCCACTGTTTATTAAGCCACTTCTGTGGGTAACTTATCTACTAATGACATAGCTATATCTTTTCATAGTGTTCTATGCCATACAGCTTAATGTGCCTGGACATAGTTATTTTAAAGCAGAGAATTATATAATTTTGTCTGTAATTTTCTGTGTGTCTTTTTTTAAAAATTGAGGTGAAATTCACATAACATGAAACTCACTATTTTAGAGTTACAGAGCATTTTCATCATCCCTAAGCAGTTATTCCCTCTTACCCCTTCCCTCCAGTTCCTGGCAACTACTAATCTGTTTTCTTTCTCTGTGGTTTCACCTACTCTGGATATTTTATAGAAATAGAATCATCCAACATGTTGTACTTTGTGTCTGGCTTCCTTCATTTAGCATAATGTTTCCAAGGTTCAGCTTTCATTCCTTTTATGGCCAAATAATGTCCTGTTGTATAGATATACCACATTTTACTTCTCTGTTCATTCACTGATGGAAATTTGTTTCCACCTTTTGGCTGTTGTGAACATTGCTGCTCTGAACATTCTTTTACAGGTATTTGAGTACCTGTAATTCTTTTGGGAATATATCTAAGAGTGGAATTGCTGGTCATATGGTAATTCTGTGTTTAACTTTTTGATGAACTTCACATTTTCAAAAGATGTTTTCATTGGTATAAAATTCTGGGTTGACAGCTTTGGATTTTTTTTCCTTTCTGTACTTAGAAAATGTCAGGCCATTATCTCCTGAGGTGTCTGGGTTTGATATATGGTTTGTTGCCTTCTAGAAAACTCTTGACCATTAGTTCAAATATTTATTCTATTGTCTCTTTGCCTTTTGCAACTCTAGACTGATTTGCAAATGCCGGGTTGATGTTATCCCACAACTTTTGAATGCTTTTTTCTGTTTTATGTTGTTTTTTGAGGTCTTGACATTTTTTTATATTTGATGCTGGACATCATTGTAGCAGAACAGAAGAGACTGAGATAAACAGTATTTATGCCCAGAAACAGGCATGCCTCCTCTGTAGCTTGTTAGTATGGAGGGTAGAATCAATGCGGTCATGAGATGAGCTACTTTTTTATTTCTTTAGTGATGTCAGTACCTCAGGGAATCACAGACTTCAATTCCTTTAGCAGTGGGCTGCTGCTAGCTTGTGCTGAGAGGGGGGTCTGCGGATGGAGGGGCTCTGGGATGCCAGAGGGTTTTTCTTAGCATTCCTACTGCACCGTTAGCTTTCAGAGGTCCCCGCGTGACTGTGCCTCATGGAGGGCGTCTCCATGCGCTTGCTTCTCCTTCAGCAGCAGACTCCTGTCGCTCATTGCTTTTGCTGCCAGGTTCATATGGGGAGTGGTTTGAGATTTTCCGCTGTCCTGGTCATCCTTAGTCTTATGCAAGTTCTGGGTGTGTGGGTCTTGGGACTGGGGGTTTCAGCCTTTGCTGGTTCTCCTTGTGGTAGCCGAAATCTACCTTGTATCTGCAGTTGCTCATGGGTAAAAAAGAGCTTCCTGCTGCTCCCCCAGTGGTAACAGACCTGTGCTTGGCATAGGTGTAGGGGCTGGAGTGCGGAGGCTTTGCTTTTTCACAGCTGCCTAGTGCTCCAACAGTTTGGCTGTGTCCTAATCTAGTTACTTATTCCCCTACTGTTGATGGATGTTTCCTCCATATAACACCATGAAAGTGATGCAGACTATTTTATCTACATGTGAATGTTTCCCTTGAATAGATGCCCAGAAGTGGAATTTCTGGGTTGAATGGTATACAGTTTAAAGTTTTGATAGACAAAAACTGAATTTCTCATTTTTAAAAATTTCTATGCTGACCTTCTTTCAAAGTAGTAAAAAAAAATAAATGCGCTTTTGTTGTGAAGGGTTCAAATAGTGAAAAGAACTCAGAAAATCATATATGCCTCTGATACAAAGAAAAGGAGAAATTGTTAGTGGGTTTTTTTGTGTGTGTGTGGCAATCCCATTCCATGTCTTAAACCTCTGCTGCTGTTCTTATCATACCTCTTGAAGTGCCCTCATTGATTTCTCCTTTATAAATGTTGACACTCTAGTGCAGAGCCTCCAGGTAGCATTTTCTGATGGCCTGGAGCTAGAGTATGCTCTCCCTGCTTGTACAAGCACCTTCTCTTAATACTGTTCTGAGAACACCACACCCTTTATCTCCATGACAGGATCAGGTCCTCTTGAACTTTTTAATATAATTATTTCAATTTTTTTAAAAACTATTTTGTCCCTAGTTTATATCACAGTTGAAAATATTTAGCAACACCTACTTCATACGGAGATTCTTTTACCTAGCAACCTCAGTTATCTGAAATGATCAAAAAGGAAAAGGAAAAGGAAAAAAATAATGCATTACAACAGTGAAAACAGATGCCACAAAACCCGTGCACTAATGTTCATGACACTGCATTTAAAAAGCAAACCCTACTAGGCTCTTGGGGCATATTTTAGTTCTTAGTGTTAACGCATTTTATTATCTGTGTTTTTCAATTGCCAGAAAATTGGACTGGAGTTTGAAGAGGATTGTTTTGAGCATAGTAAGCCCAGCAAGAAGACAGAGAACTTACTAAAGAAGAAATAACTCAGTCCATCTGGTCTACCATGACCTATGGATGGCCCTGACACTTTTCCAATGCTCCCTAATCCTCTAATGTGAGGGTGTGCCAGTAGGAAATCAGGATGGGGCAGGAGCATTTCTGGAGCTTTGTCAGTCAGCAAGCACACCTGACTGATCCTGTTTGCTCTAATGATGAATTAATGATGACTGTTACTTGATCTACCATGTGCCAGGTACTTGACATGTATTACTTGTATTCTCCCAGTGACCTTGAAAATAACTGCTTCTTCATCTTACTATGTTGATAGTGACCCGCATTAGAGGTGCTGAGGATTTAATAATATGCGTAACTGTTGTACCACTGTGTTCTATTCAGATATTAGATCTAATAGTTTTGGAGTGGATTCTTTAGTTTTTTTTTATGTACAATATCATGTCATCTGCAAACAGTGACAGTTTAACTTCTTCCTTTCCAATCTGGATGCCTTTTATTTCTTTGTGTTGTCTGATTGTGTGGCTAGGACCTCAAGAACTATGCTGAATAAAAGTGGGGAGAGTGGGCATCCCTGTCTTGTTCCTGATCTTAAAGGAAAAGCTTTCAGCTTCTTGCTGTTAAGTATGATGTTGGCTGTGGGTTTGTCATATATGGCCTTTATGATGTTGAGGTACTTGACCTGTATACCCATTTTGTTGAGAGTTTTTATCATGAATGGATGTTGAATTTTGTCAAATGCTTTTTCAGCATCTATGGAAATGATCCTGTGGTTTTTGTCCTTCGTTTTGTTGATGTGGAGGATGATGTTGACGGATTTTCGAATGTTGCACCATCCTTGCATCCCTGGAATAAATCCTACTTGATCATGATGGATGGTCTTTTTTATGTATTTTTGAATTTTGGTTTGCTAATATTTTGTTGAGTATTTTTGCATCTATGTTCATCAGGGATTTGGTCTGTAGTTTTCTTTTTTTGTGGTGTCTTTGCCTGGTTTTGGTATTAGAGTGATGCTGGCCTCATAGAATGAGTTTGAAAGTATTCCCTTCTCTTCTACTTTTTGGAAAACTTTAAGGAGGATGTGTATTAGGTCTTCTCTATGTCTGATAAAATTCAGTGGTGAAGCCATCTGGTCCAGGAATTTTTTACTTAGGTAGTTTTTTGATTACCAGTTCAATTTCATTGCTGGTAATTGGTCTGTTCAGATTTTCTGTTTCCTCCTGGGTCAGCCTTGGAGGATTGTATTTTTCTAGAAATTTGTCTATTTCTTCTAAGTTATCAAGTTTGTTAGCATATAATTTTTCATAGTATCCTCTAATAATTATTTGTATTTCTATGGTGTCGATAGATTTTTCCTTTCTCATTTCTGATTCTGTTTATGTGCGTAGACTCTCTTTTTTTCTTGATAAGTCTGGCTACGGGGTTATCTATTTTGTTTGTTTTCTCAGAGAACCAGCTCCTGCTTTCATTGATTCTTTCTATTGTTTTATTCTTCTCAATTTTATTTATTTCTGCTCTAATCTTTATTATGTCCCTCCTTCTACTGACTTTGGGCCTCATTTTTTCTTCCTTTTCTAGTTTCATTAATTGTGAGTTTAGACTGTTCATTTGGAATTGTTCTTTTCTGAGGTAGGCCTGTATTGCCATATATTTCCCTCTTAGCACACCTTCACAGCGTACCACAGATTTTGCGGTGTTGAATTATTGTTGTCATTTGTCTCCATGTATTGCTTGATCTCTGTTTTTATTTGGTCATTGATCCATTGATTATTTAGGAGCATGTTGTGAGGCCTCCATGTGTTTGTGGGATTTTTCATTTTCTTTGTGTAATTTATTTCTAGTTTCATACCTTTGTGATATGAGAAGCCTGGTTGGTACAATTTCAGTGTTTTTGAATTTAGTGAGGTTCTTTTTGTGGCCTAGTATATGATCTATTCTTGAAAATGTTCCATGTGCACTTGAGAAGAATGTGTATCCTGTTGCTTTTGGATGGAGTGTTCTGTAGATGTCCGTTAGTTCCATCTGTTCTAATATGTTGTTTAGTGCCTCTGTCTCTATTTTCTGTCTGGTTGATCTGTCCTTTGGAATGAGTGGTGTGTTGAAGTCTCCTACAATGAATAAATTGCATTCTATTTCCCCCTTTAATTCTGTTAGTATTTGTTTCAATATGTAGGTGATCCTGTGTTGGGTGCATAGATATTTATAATACTTATATCCTCTAGATGGACTGACCCTTTTATCATTCTGTAATGTCCTTCTTTGGATCTTGTGACTTTCTTTGTTTTGAAGTCTGTTTTGTCTGATACAAGTACTGCCAACTCCTGCTTTTTTCTCCCTATTAGTTGCATGAAATATCTTTTTCCATCCCTTCACTTTTAATCTGTGTATGTCTTTGGGTTTAAAGTGATTCTCTCGTAGACAGCATATAGATGGGTCTTTTTTTTTTATCCATTCAGTGACTCTATGTGTTTTGATTGGTGCATTCAGTCCATTTACATTTAGGGTGATTATGGATAGGTATGTACTTATTGGCATTGCGGGCTTTAGATTTGTGGTTACCAAAGGTTCAAGGTTAACTTCCTTACCATCTAAGAGTCTAACTTAACTTACTTAATATGCTATTACAAACACAATCCAAAGGTTCTTTTTTTTTCTTCCTCCTTTTTCTTCCTGCTCCATTCTTTATATATTAGGTATCATATTCTGTACTCTTTGTCTATCCTTTGATTGACTTTGGGGATAATTAATTTAATTTGCATTTGCTTAGTAATTAGCTGTTCTACTTTCTTTACTGTGGTTTTATTACCTCTGGTGACAGCTATTAAACCTTAGGAACACTTCCATCTATAGTGGTCCCTGCAAAATACACTGTAAAGATGGTTTGTGGGAGGTAAATTCTCTCAGCTTTTGCTTATCTGGAAATTGTTTAATCCCTCCTTCAAATTTAAATGATAATCTTGCTGTGTAGAGTATTCGTGGTTCAAGGCCCTTCTGCTTCATTGCATTAAATGTATCATGCCACTCCCTTCTGGCCTGTAAGGTTTCTGCTGAGAAGTCTGATGATAGCCTGATGGGTTTTTGTTTGTATGTGATCTTATTTCTTTCTCTGGCTACTTTTAATAGTCTGTCTTTATCGTTGATCTTTGTCGTTTTAATTATTGTATGTCTTGGTGTTGTCCTCCTTGGGTCCCTTGTATTGGGGGATCTGTGTACCTCCATGGCCTGAGAGACTATCTCCTTCCCCAGATTGGGGGAGTTTTCGGCAATTAACTCCTCAAAGACACTTTCTATCCCTTTTTCTCTCTCTTCTTCTCCTGGTACCCCTATAATGCGAATATTGTTCCGTTTGGCTTGGTCACACAGTTCTCTCAATATTCTTTCATTCCTAGAGATCCTTTTTTCTCTTTCTACCTAGGCTTCTTTTTATTCCTGTTCTCTAATTTCTATTCCATTTACAGTCTCTCTGCTACATCTAAGCTGCTTTTAAATCTCGCCACTGTATGTTTCATCTCAGATAATGCGTTCCTTACTGATTGAATCTCGGACCTGAATTCTACCCTGAGTTCTTGAATATTTTTCTGTACCTCTATGAGCATGTTTATGATTTTTATTTTGAAATCTCTTTCAGGAAGATTGATTAGTTCAGTTTCACCTGGCTCTTTTTCTGGTGTTTGTGGGGTTTTGGTTTGAGCCAGGTTCCTTTAATGTTTCATATAGGTATGTTGCTACCTCTAGTGCCCAGAAGCTCTATTCTGTGGAGGCTACTCAGCCCCTGGAGTGATGCTGGGTTTCTCAGGGGAGCGGTGCTGGTGCCTGGGGGGAGGAAAGAGCTGTGTCCTTCCCAGCTGCTGTGCCTGTCTTCACTGCCAGAACCAGCCTGCTGAGTGCACAGGTGTAAGCCTTTGTGCTTTGAGTTTGTAGCTGCCATAGGCGGGGCCTCCCTCTGGCTGGCCTGACTCCAGGGCAGGGGCTGCCAGTTTGCTAGCCAGTGCCGGCTTGGAGGAAGGCACAGCAGGCTGCATATCACAGTGGGGGGCCTTGGAGCTGCTTATCCAGACAGGGGGATGGAGTGCCTGAAGCTTCTAAAAGTTCCCAACCGGCTGGGCAGAGTGCCCCCAGACTATTTTGTCCACCTGTCCTTTCTCCTCAGCAGAAAGCTGTGTGCAATCCTTGCCCCTTTAGCAGCCCTCTCGCTGTTAGGAAGTCTTTCAGACTGCCTGCCTTTCTTTTATCCCAAAGCAGCTGAATGTGGATCCCTGTTTTCCACAAGTAGATGAAATCTCAGTCTCTCCAAGTATTCGGCCTGTCTTAGCTTTCCAACCCCACTAATCTCCAGAGCACCATGCAATGTATGTTCGTGCTCCCAGAGTAGATCTCCAGGGCTGGGTGTTCAGCAGTCCTAGGATTCCACCACATCCCTGCTCCATTTCTCTTTCTACTGCTTTTGAGCTGGTATGGGGGAAGGGCTTGGGTCCTGCTGGATCACGGCTTTGGGACGTTACCCTGTTGCGTTAGGTCTGCTCTTTTCTCCAGGTTTATGCAGTCTGGCACAGCCTTCTTTTCTGTTGCTCTTTTAGGATTAGTTGATTTAACTATATTTTCGTATTGTATGTGGTTTTGGGAGGAGGCCTCTGTCTCACCTCTCATGCCGCCATCTTTAATCCTGATCTGGCTGTGTTGTATATTTGAAACCAACATAAGATTGCATGTCAATGAAACTTAAGTAATAATAAAAAATAACTCCTTTTTACCCTCATTTAATAAACAAGGAAAACCAGGATGGGAACAAATGATTTGGCCCTGGATCACATGTACAAAGTCATTAAGCTGGGATTTAAAGCTATCCCTCCTTTACCTCTCACTTTACAAAGAGATATGTCAACCAGCACTGTCTTTTGGAAAAATAAGAAATCTAGAAGGTGCCTCTTCCTTTTACAGGGAATGGGGATTTATGGTGGTCCCTTGCATGCAGGAGGCTCCCATATGGGATGATGCACTGCAGACAGAGGCCTGGGACTTTATGCTCAGGCAGAGGGGTGACTTTTGCAGACTGTATCTGCCCAGTCTGGTGCTGGCATCTGTGCAGAGATAAGGGAGGAGAAAAGAGATTCTCAAACAAAAAACAAGGGGACCAGTGAACTCCTTGGTTATTTATTTGTTGATTTTGTTTGTTTTGTTTCCTGACAATTATCCTGTCTACACATCTGACTGAGCCATCTGGGTCTGACAAAGGTGAGCTCTTTTAGTGAGGTAGAGAATAGTGGGTGTGGGGTTCAGGTAGGCTTCCCAGCTTGAAATAGGCTTTGCCCTCTGGGGAGCTTGGATAAGTGGGCAGGAAATGAGAGGTGTCCTTGGTAGTGACTGACAGAAGTGACAGGTTCCTCTGTCCAGTCTCTTAGTTAGACTCTCTCCTTATTGGGCTTCATACTGGAGTGGATTATAATTTATCACTTAAATCCGCATTGCCTCTAAAATCCAGAGATCTGACTCAATCCTACTAAAGGTGAATACTTGGATGATTAAAGAAGTCTTCTTCTTCCCACCCTTACTGGTTCCTAACTGGACCTTTCAAGTGTCATTGATGGCTTTCATTCATTGAACACCTGTGCATGCTAGACACAGGGATACAGAGTTGAGTAAGACATGGTCCCTGTCCTGAGGAGCTCACAGTCTTGTGGGCAGACAAGCATGCCAAGTGGCCATGCACTGATTTATGAGCACCATGGTAGAGCTGTCAAGGCAGCTCCCTGCCCATTCGCCTTCCCCATGTGACAGTGTCCTTCTGCCTGTGTTTAGGATGCTTTTTCCTTTTTCTCTGCTGAGCATGAAGGATGATTCCAAATCTGAGATTTTCCTCCTGCTCCATTTGTGCTGGACTTGGGACAGGGACCCAAGGGCTGATGCAACTGACAGGGTACAGTGGTGAATTGCTTGTCTGGGGAAAGGGATTGCTGTGAATTGGGTAAGTCTTGGTCAGAGGTACCCCTTTGAGACAGGTCTGTCTGCTCTGATGCCCTGGGACAGCAGTCTGCCTAGAGCTCACCAGCCTTAATGGCTTGTGTCTCTTCTTCTCTCTTTGAAAGCCACTTCCGGGAACCCAAAGAACAAGGAATATCAAAAGGGAATGCTGACTGTGGTGACAGTTACTTCAGTCGGCCTAAGCCATTCTTCGACGCTTTCACAGGGTTGCTGAAACATCCTGGGTGAGGAGTCGGATGAGTTGGGAGGGGGTTCTTGCACAGCCAGTGGCTCTGGCAGAGGGTTGGTGATGGACAGTGCAGGGAGCAAGGCCGGGGCATGTGGGTTCAGGAATCAGCCAGCTCTTATGGTGGGACTGTAGGTTGTAGAAGGGAGAAAGCATGATAATTAATGGTGACAGATAGGAATGTGGTTTTTTCCCCTACAAGCCCCTCTAAGGATTTCACTGCAATGAGGGGACCTACACAGTCAGATTTGTGTTTCAGAAAGCTCATGCCATGTTAGAGCTAAGGCTTTCTCCAAATTTCATAATTCAAAAATGCTCCATCCCTTCCTCCTTTCTTCCCTGGTCTTTCCAGCTTCAGGATCAGTAAACATCATTTTGAAAGGCCACATGGTGCTCTTTGGGTTGGAAGGGCTGAGTCCAATGGCAGGTCACCTAGCAGGACTCAGTAGTAGATGACATATATTATGGTGGCAAAGGAGATGGGGTCTGTGATGCCTCTCCCAGGCTGAGGCAGCAGGCCTCCGGACAGGAAGTCACTCTGCCATCAGCATTTGGAGTTAGGAAGAGGCCTGCCCCCAAGGTGACACTGCCTAACTGCCTTTCAGCAACTCTAGGCCTTCTCTTTCCCCTTGAGCACCTGTGCTCTGGTCTCAGCTAGCCAACCACATAGCGCCATCAGCTCAGTCATGGAAAAGTCCATCGTGAGTGGGGGGAAAGCTACACAAGAGGAGCAGTTGGTAGCAAACAGCAGGAGTAACTTGTAGTTGAAAAGAGTGGGGATGAAATGTAAGCCAAGGGAGGGGTGGGCATGTGCCAGCTGAGAGGGATGCTGACATCAGTGACCCACCCATCCTAGGATCTCCGACTGGACTGCCGGCCCTGTAGCTCTGGGTGGAGGGTTCAAAGCAAAGACTCCCCCACCTCAGGTCTCCATCTCCTCCTCCCACTTGCCTGCCTTAAACATGGACTTGCAGAGGTGGGTATTTGCAGGTTATACTGGGCCAGGGGAGCAGGGGTCACTCATTGCCTCTGGACTGACCCTGCTCTGCTGCCCAGTTAATGCAGTATTCAGCTGACTTTTTCATGGACCGCTGACAGTGTGCCAGATTGTCTTCTGAGTGTGCAAGATATAAGGGTATTAAATCAGACATGGGCTCTGCCCTTGATATGCTGATGGCTGTCTAGTGACAGTGCTAGGAGTGTCCACCATCTCTACACATAGTCACTGGGAATGCTTGGCCCTCTGTTGAGACTATGGAATGTGCACTTAGCAATGAGCTTCCCCAAAAACACAGAGTTCTGAATTTATGCTCTCTTCTTCCCCCAGTCCTGCTACCACCCCACCACCCCTGGGTTTTTCAGCCTCAGGTGATTCAGGAGATCCTCATTGGTCATCCTTGACCACATGTAGTTTTTCCTCGCATGAATGGGCTTTGGAATGTAATTGTGACACACCGCCCTCCCCAGTCTTCTACATAAACTGTGGCTCTAATGGACAATCTTTTAACAATTATGCATTTGGAGATCATCTGGGAATTACACATAGTTTTGAAAACAAACTGACTTCTCAGGTATTTTCTCTCAAATGTTGGTATATTTTGAGAGAAGACTAATTTTAATATTGCAAATATTGTCTGTAAGAAAGGAGCAAAACAGTGATGGGGAACGCGTAGGAGTCCAGGAGTCCACAGACTATATTCTGTGATTCTGACATGAGTGGGCTCAGGCATTTGTACTGAGCATTATTTTCTTCATTTATAAACTCGGGATCGCAAATGTATGTGGTTTATGCATTTGCTCAGTGTAGTTCAAGTATAAAATAATGTGTGCGAATTAAGGATTTAGTGGTTAGGGAAGGAATGGGATAGAGGAGGGGGACATGAGACTCTGCTGCATTATAGGAATATTTAGTATCTTACCACAGGAGGATCTTGTAGCTGACAAGACGGGAGAACAAATATAAGCCAAGAGGCGGATTGTTCCAAGTGCATTACCTCCTGGACCATGAGATCATCTTGAGCAAAGTTTTATAATGTGGGACCTGCGTGAGGCCTGGCTTGGTGGTCCTGTACAGAAATGTTTCACTGGCTTATGCTAGGTAACCTAGGGATATTCCTGGCTCACTGTCAGTTTTTTGAGTTCCCCAAATTATGAGGGTAATGTATACATAAACTCTAAAGCCTCTGAGTCCTAGACCTTCGTTAAGAATTCTCTGGGGAGAATTTCCTCTCCAGAACCCAGGCTAAGATAGAGTCCCTTGTTTTCTTGTGTGAACCTTTCTGATTTCCCCTTTATCTGAGCATATGACTCCTGGAGAGTCCCAGTTTCATATGTATCTATGAGGAGTGTCTTAGTCGCGACACCCCCCTGGCGTGGCCGAAAGCTTCTGTCTCCTCTGCCTCTGTGGGCACTGAAGGCCAAGCTTCCTCAAACATAGTGGAGCGCCGCCACGCCTGGCGGCCTGGGGCAGCTATGGCAGCTGCCTCGGCTTAGGGCCCTCAAGTTGGTTCCCTCTGTGCTCTGGCCCCTGGGGGTTTCCCTTACCTACTGGCAAGCACAGCTGCGCATTAAAGTTATGGTTCATAAATTGCACCCAATATTTTCTAGGTGTTTTGTTGCAGGAAGCCTTTAGGTTATCCTGTCTGCCCTGATGCCAGAGTAAAAGCCTTGTGGACATCAGCAGCATTTTACTTTTTGGAAAAAAAAATAAGATAGGAACTAGTAGAGTAAACGAATTCTTAACAAACCAGTAGGATGACCTAGTCTAGACTAGGTAAGGGGGTGTATGGGCCTTCACCGTCCATTTTTTTCAGTTTGTTGAAATATTTCATAATAAACAAAGGAGTCCTCTTTCCTATCTAAGGTCCCTTTCTGTTTCCAAGTGGTAGTAGCTTTAAGTGTGTGAGTCAGGTTCTCCCTGCATCAGGGAGGGTAGGATTCTTTGGTGTGAGAACTTTTCAGGGGTCAGGACAATAGAGGTTACAGGCCAAGCCCCTGGGGCTTCAGCCACTTGCTGCAGGATGGGATGGGTCTGGGATTATTCAGCACCAGGCACAGGGAGTCCCATTCTATTGACCAAGAAGTGACGAGATCTTCCTGCCAGATGGGCCATCGGCCCATCAGAGGAAAATCAAGCCCGGGGATTTCAGATTGCCCTCAATAGTGACGATTCTGATCTGAAATGCCTAAAATAAGTCTGTATTACATTTAAAAGTATGTCATACACACATACATAAAAAGTTTAAGAAAGGGTCCTAAGCAGCAAGGAAATTGAAGCACATACTTCAGAGATAGAAGTTAAAAAAAAAACCCTTACATGAGATCACCTTTGTTCATTTTAAGATACTGCAAATGAGCTCCAGTCAGCTCACTGCCAAGAAAATGTGTTTCAGTTAGAATTTGGGAGTTTGGATTCACTTGACTATTGTGGAGTTGTCGCCTGTTCCTTCCTGGGCCTATCGCTCCTGCTGTCTGCACCTCTACTCCTTGATTTGCCTTCTGCTGGAGTTTCTTGCTTGCGATGCTTGCTTCTTGTTGCAGTCATCCCAGATGGAGGGTGCAGCCCAAGAACAGTTAGGCAAGCTGGCACAGAGATCACATCACCTAGATGACATTCCTCTTCGACTATAGCTGCATTGGAAAGGCCTCCTCCTCCTCCTAGGGGCTAACGTTTTATGGGTTGAAGACGATTTGTCCAATATCAGGTACTTTCTAGTAATGAAGTCTGGCAATTCTTTCTTAGGGCAGGTCTGTCTCCCCCCTTCACCCTACTGGTGCAAACCCTTCCAACATTTGGGATTCAGATCCAGGACTCCCTCCTCCAAGACTGGTACCCTGCCTGTCCGTCCCCTCGTGGGGATTTCCCCATTCTGTGAACTGGTATCACTTTTAATGTCTCTACCGCTCATTTTACTCAGGGATCCTCGACCGAAGTACAGGTTTGGCTTCTGGGAACACTTGTCCACAGACAGGTCTGTTGTTCAGGGAGGAACGTGGGTGGAGCAGAGAACTAAAGGGGTACCCACATGGTGATGGCAAGTCTGTTGAGTCAAATGCAGGGTGACAGATATCACAGCAAAGTCCCCCACTTCTGGGTCACTCATTCCCTGCAAAACAGAGTCTGCCTTACTCGGCTACTTTCACCTCTGTCTCCTCTCTTGAGATCCTAAATTAATTTCTTCAAAGGGAGGAACACTTGATCTTTTACATCCCTTTGACACTAAACACAAGGCTGTGTGTACCAGAGGTTACCAACAAATGTGTGTTGAATGAATGAATAAATGAATGCTTTGATTACTGAATGAGACTTTCCCATTCCTAAAGCCCCAGGTATCAGATGACCACTTCAACATCCATAGTTCTTCCATCACCTCAAGTCCAAAATGTCTAAAATCCTCCTGTTCTATTTTCTCCTCCAAATCTGCCCTCCTCCTTGGCTTTCCTGTTTCTCATAATGGTGCAGCCATTCTCTAATGCCCAGCAGAAATCTCGATCATCTTAGAGTCCTAACCTTCTTGGTCTCTGAATCACCAAAGCCCAACAAAGTGGTTATTTCCCTTTACTTCCACAAAGCTGCAACCTAACTGCAGGCCCTTATCACCCAAGCCCAGACTCATAAAAAGCCTCGTGCTTCATTGCCTTGAACAATACAACCAGGCTCATTTCCTAAAATATTTTTTTATTCAAGTCACTCAATGACATTAAAAAAAATAAAAATGGCCATGGCTCCTGTGACCAGTGAAATACCATTCAGATACCACTCCAGGCCTCCCTGGTCTATGACTGACTGACTCCTAGTCTTCCTCTCTACGCCTGTACTTTGCAAAGTTCCTGTCCCGATGGACTGGCTCGCCGCTTGCGGGCTCCCTGGCAGGTGTCTGGCACTCTCCATCTCTCTTCAGCCTGCCATACAGCCCTTCTGTTTGGTCTTCCCAAATCCTGCCTGTTCTTCAGGGCTCACCAAGTTCGAGGAGAGCGCTCACCAATTATGCTTCGTTTCTAAGTCCCTGTCTGTGCCCATGAATTGAGTTGGTAAAATCTAATAAAAGAAAAAAAACCCCAAATCTATACTATTTGCCTTGGATGGACAGAAGAAAGGGAGAGAACCGAAGGGGTGGCCCTGCGAGTGTGGTTTCTTTAGTTTCAAGCCAATAGCTGCTAGTCAACCTCATTTTTCCTTTTGAGCTGAACTCTTCCTCGTTTTCCTGGATTTGGACGCCCTCCTCTCATCTCTTTGAAGGAAGAGTTCCTTTTGCTGTGGAGGCTGAATCTCTGTTTCAAGGGTAAAGAAATAGGAGAAGCTGTGGTTTGCCGCCTTGCTCAGGAGTCGAGAAATCAATTTCCTTTTCTGAAAAATTAATACTGATGCTTCCTTCTACTAGTCAACCTGAGGTCACCCATCTTCTGTCTTCTCTGACAAGAGGCTCAGAGCTGCATTTTGTGCACTTATTCCAGAAACTCAGGCTAATTCGTGGGGATTATTATTTCTCTGTTCCTCTTTACTGTCTGATTCCCCTCACCCCCATTTTGTGTTAGCAAGCTTTGATTCTGTTATATTTTAATATATTTACATAGGTCAGTTTGAAGCCTTGCTGGATCTGCATTTCATCGTCCCCCATGCCGTTTCATCTACTCTGTTATGAGCAACCTGGGCCCACCCGCAGCTGGGGACCCATGTTAGCACAGATTTCTTCTCTTCGGGATGGAGCAGAAGGACTTTGTCCTCAGCAGTGGCCTCTGCTGGCAACAGCTCTAAGGCTTCCTTCTGACCCAGCTTCTAACAGACAGCTTCAGAGCCTCCTGTGTTTAGGGGACCGTGCGTTAGGCCCTGGCTCCCTAAACCTTTGAAGCGACTGACCATTTCCCTTTTTCTCCATCTCCAAGCCCTCTTCCTTCTTGAGGAGGAGAGCAGCGCCCCACAGGACTCATCTGGGAGCTCTTCCTCCCTGGCCTCTTCTTTTCACTGGACCGCGGCACTCTACCATCTCTGGCAGGGGGAGCTGGCCAATCTCAGCAGGCCTGGTTGCCCTGGCAACATGGGCGGGGCCAAGCCTACAAGTGCCAGATGACAGTTATTCAGGAACTTTCAGTTGGTCCTCACCGGTAGAAAGGCTGGGCGGGCAGCAACCGTTTAACTGCATTTCACAGATGAGGGGCATAGCTTGCTCAGCGGCATGTAAGCTGCGATTAAAACCCAGGAATCCTCTGCCATGACAGCTGCAGTGTCACCTCAGCTCTGAATTGGAAATCCTGAGCGTGAGGGCATCTCAGGGCTCTTAACAGGGGGACAAACGTGGCCTTATTCTGATCCAGAGGAAAAATCTAATGCCAAAGTCCACTTAGGGCAAGTTTTCCAAACTGTGGTCTGAGGACTCCTGAGTCAGAATTGCTAGGATGCTTATTTCAAATGCCAAGTCCCAGGCTTCCCACCTACTCCTAGGTATGGGCCTGGGAAGATGAGTTTTATTTTATTTTTAAATTATATTACTATTTGCTTTCTTTTTTTTTTAATTAAGTATCATTGATATACACTCTTATGAAGGTTTCATAACAAAAAACAATGTGGTTACTACATTCACCCATATTATCGAGTCCCTCCCCACATCCCATTGCAGTCACTGTCTATCAGTGTAGTAAGATGCCACAGAGTCCCTACTTGTTTTCTCCATGCTACACTGTCTTCCTAGGGACCCCACACACACCATGTGCACTAATCATGATACCCCACAATCCCCTTCTCCCTCCCTCCCACCCGCCCTACCCCAATCCTCCCCTTTGATAACTACCAGTCCCTTCTTGGAGTCTGTGAGTCTGCTGCTGTTTTGTTCCTTCAGTTTTGCTTTGTTGTTGTACTTCACAAATGAGGGAAATCATTTGATATTTGTCTTTCTCTGCCTGACTTATTTCACTAAGCATAATACCCTCTAGCTCCATCCATGTTATTGCAAATGGTAGGATTTGTTTTCTTCTTATGGCTGAATAATATTCCATTGTGTATATGTACCACATCTTCTTTATCCATTCATCTACTGATGGACACTTAGGTTGCTTCCATATCTTGGCTATTGTAAATAGTGCTGCAATAAACATAGGGGTGCATATGTCTTTTTCAAACTGGGCTGCTGCAGTCTTAGGGTAAATTCCCAGGAGTGGTATTCCTGGGTCAAATGGTATTTCTGTTTTTAGTTTTTTGAGGAACCTCCATACTGCTTTCCACAGTGGTTGAATTAGTTTACATTCCCACCAGCAGTGTAGGAGGGTTCGCCTTTCTCCACATCCTTGCCAACATTTGTTGTTGTTTGTGTTTTGGATGTTGGCCATCCTCACTGGTGTGAGGTGATATCTCATTGTGGTTTTAATCTGCATTTCTCTGATGATTAGTGATGTGGAGCATCGTCTGCCCATTTTTTTAATTGGATTATTTGCTTTTTGTTTGTTGAGGTGTGTGAGCTCTTTATATATTTTGGATGTCAACCCCTTATTGGATATGTCATTTATGAATATATTCTCCCATACTGTAGGATGTCTTTTTGTTCTATTGATGGTGTCCTTTGCAGTACAGAAGACTTTTAGTTTGATATAGTCCCACTTGTTCATTTTTGCTTTTTTTTCCCTTGCCCAGGGAGATACGTTCATGAAGAAGTTGCTCATGGTTATGTCCAAGAGATTTTTGCCTATGTTTTTTTCTAAGAGTTTTATGGTTTCATGACTTACATTCGGGTCTTTGATCCATTTCGAGTTTACTTTTGTGTATGGGGCTAGACAATGATCCAGTTTCATTCTCTTACATGTAGCTGTCCAGTTTTGCCAACACCAGCTGTTGAAGAGGCTGTCATTTCCCCATTGTATATCCAAGGCTCCTTAATCATATATTAATTGACCTCATATGTTTGGGTTAATGATTGGGTTTTCTATTCTCTTCCACTGGTCTGTGGGTCTGTTCTTGTGCCAGTACCAAATTGTCTTGATTGCTGTGGCTTTGTAGTACAGCTTGAAGTCACGGAGCGCAATTCCCCATTTTATTCTTCCTTCTCAGGATTGCTTTGGCTATTTGGGGTCTTTTGTGGTTGCATATGAATTTTAGAACTATTTGTTCCAGTTTGTTGAAGAATGCTCTTGGAATTTTGATAGGGGTTGCATTAAATCTGTAGATTGCTTTATTTCTCTCCCTACTTATTCTTCCTCCTCCATTCTTTATATACGAGGTGTTTTATTCTTTGCCTTTAGTTAGTATTTGGATGGTCTGCTTTCTTTGGTATGATTTTATTTTCTCTGGTGACATCATTTTAGCCTTAGGAGTGCTTCCATCTAGAGCAGTCCCTTTAAGATATCCTGTAGAGGTGGTTTGTGGGAGGCAAATTCCCTCAACTTCTTTTTTTCTGGGAATTGTTTAATCCCTCCCTGAAATTTAAATGATAATCGTGCTGGATACAGTATTCTTGGTTCAAGGCCCCTCTGTTTCATTGCGTTAAATATATCATGCCATTCTCTTCTGGCCTGTAAGGTTTCTGTTGAGAAGTCTGATGATAGTCTGATGGGTTTTCCTTTGTAGGTGATCTTTTTTCTCTCTCTGGCTGCCTTTAATATACTCTGTCCTTGTCTTTGCCATTTTAAGTATTATGTGTCTTGGTGTTATCTTCCTTGGGTCTCTTGTGTTGGGAGATCTGTGGGCTTCCATGGTCTGAGAAACTATTTCCTTTCCCAGCTTGGGGAAGTTTTCCTCAATTATGTCTTCAAAGACACTTTCTATCCCTTTTTCTCTCTCTTTTTTTGTACTCCTGTAGTACAAATATTATTCCGTTTGGATTGGTCACACAGTTCTCTTAATATTCTTTCATTCCTAGAGATCCTTTTATCTTTCTCTGCCTCAGCTTCTCTGTACTCCTGTTCTCTGATTTCTATTCCATTAACAGTCTCTTGCACCTTGTCCAGTCAGCTCTTAAGCCCATCAATCGATTGTGTCATTTCTGTAATGTCCCTCCTGTCTTCCTCCCTTAGCTCTTGCATATTTCTCTGTAGGTCCATCAGCCTGGTTATGACTTTTATTCTGAATTCTTTTTCAGGAAGATTGTTTAAATCTCTCTGACCAGGACCTCTCTCTGGTGTTGTCTGGGTGATCTTTGACTGGAACATATTCCTCTGTCTTTTCATGGCAATAGAAGTGGTCGCAGGCAGGTGACACGTGTGTCAGCTGGGAGAACAAAGTCCCTTTCTGCTTGTTGTTCTCCTTGCCCTTCTCCGCAGCCTGTGCTGGTTACCCGCACACTGGGAGGCAGTCTCTGGGATAATCTCCTGAGCTGCCCTGTGCGGGGCTGCCCTCTGGCTAGCCTAGAGCACTGTGGGGGTTTGCAGCCACGCCGGGTGCGTTCTGCGCCCCTTGGTACCTTCCGGACCTTGCTCTGGCTTCCGCAGCCCTTCCTGGTTAGCTGTGCACCTGCCAGGAGGAGAGTCTGTGTTGTTGCTGTGGGTGGGGCTGCTCTCCCGCTGTTCCGCAGCTGTGGCGGATCCACCGGACCATTTGCAGTGCCGGCCGGGGGAGCGAATGGCAGGCTGCTTATCACCGTGAGGGGCTTCAGTGGGGCTGCTTTACCAGGCAGCTGGTTAGGGGGCCCAAAATTCCTCAAGATTCCCAGCCTGCTGGGCTGAGTGTGCTGCGACAATTTTGTTCCGCTTTTGGGCCCTTGTCTCTTTAAGACTTTAAAAAAAGCGCCTGATTTTCTTTTGTCCCAGGGGAGCTGGCTGTGGGGACCCGCTCGCTGTCTCCGTCTCGGATCCTGCCCTTCCGTTTCTCTAATCTCCAATACACCCTGCAATGTGTGTCTGTGCTCCCGATGCAGATCACCAGGGCTGGTTATTTAGCAGTCCTGTGCTTCCACTCCCTCCTGTCTCTGATTCTTTTCCTCTCGCTGGTGAGCTGGGGTGGGGGAGTGCTCGGGTCCCGCAGGGTCGTGGCTTTGTATCTTACCTGCTTCGTGAGGTGCTGAGTTCTCGCAGATGTTGCTGTAGCCTGGCTGTTGTACTGTATCTTTTGGTCTCTCTTTTAGGAATAGTTGTATTTGTTGTATTTTCACAAATATATATGGTTTTGGGACAATATTTCTGCCACCTGCTCATGCCGCCATCTTCAACCCCCCTCCTGCATATGCATTTTTATATCCTGCCCTTATTTCTTAAAATCATATTGCCAGTATTTTCACCAATAATTTAATATTTTCTGAAAAAAATGTTTTTATTGACTGTCATATCCCAACATAAATGTATCAAAATTTTTTAGCCATTTTCCTCCTGTTGGATTTTTATAGGAATCATGATTTTTCCTCATTATTATAGTATGATTGGCAGCTCTGCATATAAATATTTGTTTGGACTTTTGAATATTTCCCTAGGATTTATTCTCTAAAATGGAGTTACTAGGACAAAGACTATGATTAGAAATGTTATTCTCATAACAGGAACTTCCAGCAGGCCAGCATATCTCTTTATCCTCTGCCCAGTCCGTTCTGTTGTCAGTGTGAACTCACTGTGAGTTATGAGTTTAATAAGTTATGAGTTATTGCAAATGAGGTGCATCAGTCTTATTTCTTCACCACTTCAGAAAACTTTCTACTGAACAGGCAGGAACAGACAGTCCTTCACTTTAAGGCAATGGTCCTCAACCCTAGTTACACATTAGCATCCTCTGGGTCCCACTTCCAGAACAGTTTAATACGAATACCCCCCTGGGTTTTCATATTAAACATAGACATCTGTATTGTTAATTCCTTAGCTAATCAATCCCAATGTGTACTCAGACTTAAGAACCATCGCTTTAAAGTAAAAGTTTGGTGTGTGTTTAGTAGCCAAATTAACAATTGACCTCTTAAGTATCTTTGCCCTTTGCTTTCTTAGGATTTGGATTTGCTTCTGATCATGGTTATATTTCAGAACTAGGGTTTATGATTACAACACCAGATGCTCAGTTGAATTTGTATTTCAGATAAACAACCAATAATTTTTTAGAGAAAGTACCTCCCAAATGTTGCAAGGGACATGCTTATCCTAAAAATTACTGGGTTTTAAAATCTGAAATTAAAATTTAACTGGATATCCTTTATTTTTATTTGCTAAATATGGTTGTGCTAATCATTGTTACACTTCAGGATCCGTCTGATTTTCCATGGCATGCCCCTGCTCTTGCAGATTGGTTGGGACTGTTCAACTTCTGAAGGGGTTTGTGTTTACAATAGATTTTAGCCTCTGATTTTCTCTGCCTGGGACATAAAACTACATCATCCTTCTAAATTAAGTTCACAAAGAAACTTTCATGACACTTCATAAGGCCCCTGGGCATGTCCTAAAGTCCTTCATGGGAAGCTTGGTATAGGAAGGGGTTCCTAATGGCCATACAGTATGTACTCGCCTCTTCATAGTTAGAGAAAGAAGCTCCTACCACCTCTACATGTCAGTGAACAGAACTGCATACTCTGGAGTAGGCTTCTGTTCAGACAATAGTCACTTAAGCCCCTGTTAGCTATGTATGGGTAGGAGTTGACACCCATTATTCTGGGAAAAAAGATACAACAGGCATTTTTTTCTTAAGTATGTGTGCAGGTTTAGAAAATGCTACTTCTCCCTTTAGTAGTCAGTCTCAGAGTGGGTGAGCCAGTTGGCACAAGTTGCCCAGGGAGGGCATCCTGTGTATAAAGGCAGTTAAAGCACAAATTCAGTTCTCCTGAAACTTGAAGTTAGGAGGACCTGTTGAGGTCAGTTTGCATGGTTCTATCCATGGCATCTGGTAGGAAAGAACCCCCCAAAAGATCCAGAAGGAACCCCTTGGAAGGGGAGTCTGGGCTGGTGGTCCAGAACCAACAAGGGGCTGGAAGCCCCACTGACTGCACAGCCTCCCGCCCCACTGTGAGGTGAGGAACAATACTAAGCATGTGGGCGAGAACTGTAGAAGTGAAGCCTCTGAGTCCCAGTGCAGGACCCCATTGAGGCTTGAACAGGAACCTGAACCAGTAAGACCATGCCACCAATAGAGCCCCTTAACTGAACTTGCAGGGCTGGCTTTCAATAGTGACACCTTGTGGCCGCATCTGGCAATGGCAGCAGAGGGCTGAACTTGTTCTTTGTCCACATGATGCAGGGAAGCAGGACTGAAGGACTAAGGTTTTGGGACAATGCAAGGGAGGAGGGGGCCTCAGGAGGCAGAGCCTCAGCTTTCTATATGTAAGGGAGGGTGTGTGGTTAGGCAGTTATGGGAGGTAGCTCTACTGAGGTCACATCCTTGCTCTGCCACAGTCTTTGAGAAGTTGGCAATTTACTGCATCTTTCTGCCTCAGTTTATCTGTAGAATAATGATAATAATAGTACCTGTCTCCTAAGGTGGTTGTGATTAAGTGAATCACTGCATGTTAGAATAGTGCCTGGCACATCGTTAAGTGCTCAGTAAAGTGCGGAGGGCAATGTTGTTGATGGAATTGTCAGGAAAGATTAAAAAGAGATGAGACAATATTGGCATCCAGGTTAGCTGATGCTCAGAAGTCAGAGGGAAGCATGGTGATTCTCACTTTGCAAATGATGAGATTGAATTTCAGAGGAAGCAAGTGACTCAAGAGCAGACAGACATGACCTGGACTCTGACTTGCCTTTCCTGGAAGCTTGAAATGACCTAACCTAAAAACCAGGTCTCCATGATTCTTCAGCCATAATCAGTCTGATCCAAAGTTACATTTATGGCAAATGAATCTGAAGCTGAGGTGAACCCCAGAGAAGAAAAAAGCCCTCTTTGTATCACCTCTGATTGTTTTTCTCAAATCCACTGTCTCTTGTCCATCTTCAGTGCCTCTGCCGTGGTTTGATGCTCATCACCTGCCTGGACTCCGCAGTTGTCTCCTAACTGGTTGCCCTCTTCGTGGTCTTTCTCCCCTCCAGCCTACCCTCATGCATCTAGAAGGGTGATTTTTCTAAAATAAACTCCCCATCTCTAAGAGACTGTCCCGCCTGCTAGCTGTGTACAATTGGACCGCACTCTCCTGCTCAGCCTTTTTTCCTGCTATTTTCCCAAGAGCTAGGTTCTCTTCCTTTCTGGTCCTGAAGCATTTGGACACTTCTGTGGTCCCACTCACCATTGGTATTGCGGCTGTCCTCTGCACTTGGTCTTCGCAGGAGACTGAATTCACTGGAGGCAGAGATCCTGTGCGATCCACTGTGTCCCCTTAGTGACTAGCATGGTGGCAGGCTAGAAAGGGTTGATAAATGGGACAGCTCACTCTTTGGGCTCATTTGGGAAACAGAGGTGGCCACTCCTTGAGTTTAGAGTCACATGCAGCTCCTCATTGTATCATGGGTGTTATGAAACAAGTAGGAAGAAAAGAAGTGGCCATTCTGTACTGTACTGATGTGCTGATTCCCTACCTTTTAAGAAACCTAAAACATTGTGGTTTGGCTTAATGTAAGAGCTTTCCATTCAACAAGCAAAAGGAAAAAAAAATATTGCCAGAATTTATTGAGGTACTTTGTGGGGATATCAGTGAAAAAGAGCTCAAGTTGGAAAGCTTGGGCAGGTCCCAAATGGCAGGTCAGAGGCCAGAGTACTGGGGAGCCTGAAGCTTTGCAAGGGCCTGCTGGGGGCATCATCAGCAACTCATGCTTGATCGATGCTGGTACAGTAGAGTGGTTAGGCGCTGTTCGCCTGACTGCTGGATTCAGTCCTTGCTGAGCTCTGCTAGCTGTGTGACCTTGGACAACCTCCTCAGCCCCACTGTGACAAAGTTTACTTATGTGTGAAATGTGGATAGTAATAGCCCCCCTCCCTTGTAGTGATACCGTGAGGAGTTACTACCTACAAAGTGCTTAGAACAGTGCCTGGCAAGTACTACACATGTGTTAGCTGTTGTTATTACTGACCCACGACGCTCCATCCCTTTCTTCCAAACACTGAGCATGAAATCAGGTGCTTCAGGGGAGGGTGTCTTCTTTCCTCTCACCCGCCCAGATGCTGCACACCCAGGCACGTTCTGTCTCTCTAGTTCTTCTGCACACATTGGGTGTAGCTGTGGCTTTGAAGAGGCAGTCCTCGGTTTCTTTCTTCTGCAGATCTGGTTAACAGGCCATCTTTCCTCTTAGAGTAATTGAATCCGGACCATCTGACAACTAGATCTCCTTAACGTGTTTGGCCCCAGTGCCCTGTCTTCCTGAGAATTAGCTTCCTTGTCTCACTTCCTTGACATTGTAAGTGTAAAACAAAAGCTTTCAAGCTCTGAGTTATATCTGCCTTCTGTTTCCATTGCCCAGCTGCCCTGAAGAATGCTGTCTTAGGCTCTTCCACTACAGCATGGAAGGATTTTCCCCTGATATATTGCTTAAACTGCATCAATTGCTTGGTGATATATAGAGTGCATTTCCTGGCACTGTTTCTTTTTGTGTCTCCTGAGTGGGCTGGTTCATGAGCAAAATGTGTCCCCCTTTCTCTCTCTATCCCTTGCCTCACCCAGCTCTATTTCTGGATGTGTAGTGGAGAGAATCCTGGGTTTTATGGGAAGAGAGGGCCTGGGTTCTGAATCCCAATTGTCATCTATCAATGGCATGAACTTCAGCAATCATTTCACCTCTTGGGACCCAGTGTCTTCTGTTAAGTGAGATGGTTGGACTAAGGTGATTGCTAAGGATCCTGACAGCTGAGGATTCTTTGATGCTTTAGCTCTTCCCCCACACCTGATTCAGAGCTGACCATTCATAAACCCCTTAAAGAGAGGGGCAGAGGGGGCCCCCATCTGCTGCAGTTGAGGGAGGCCCAAAACAAGGGCCAGGTGACATGTTGCACCATAGAGATGTGATACCAGCTTGCTTGGGGTGTGGGTCCTACCTCCCAATATGGGCTCTGCTGATGCAGGGGATCCAAATGTTCCTCATAGGATAGGTGATGATGACCCCTTGGGTGTCCAGCTTGGGATCTGGAGACGCTGTCTGGCTGCCAGTTAACCAACATTTCAGTGAGACTAATGGCAGCTGCTAAGAAGCTCAGACTGGCCTCTTGCTTCTCTTGCACAGCGCAGGACTGGGTGCGCTATAAATGCTCACTGAATATCTTTGAATAATGGTAAGAAGTTAATAGTATGATATGGCTTACTAAGCATCCCAGTGTCATCCGAGGCTACTTTAATAGAGGCATGTTAACTAGAAGGAGGGAGGTGGTAGTGATAACCTCACTGAGCATGCTGTAGAGACCTTATCTGTAGAACTAAGTCTCATTTTGATTACCCACCAGAGTCTATGAGAGTTGGGACAGTGTTTGCCTTTTTTCCTCTGTATTACCAGTAAAAGCATTGGGCCTGTCAGATACTGGGCTTATAATAAACATGTTGCCCACCCGATAGAGGGAGAGCTTGCTCTCCTTCAAGACTGCAAGGAGGGTCGTCAATGTGCTTCGTGAAGAGCAGCAAAAGTAGCTGGGGGACATTTAACCCACTGACCCAGGGAAGCCTGAGCATCTTCCCCAGTTATTTCAATAGCACATGTCTTCTCCTAACTAACATTCATTCTCCCTTTTAGTCCCAGAATCCTGATTTTGTTTTAGAAATCCTATTGAGTGCAGCCCTGTGGGACTTGCTGATTCCTTGGTGGGACTGCTTCTCAACATGCCCCAGGCTCCCTGGCTAAGAATGGCACACAACCCAAGCTAGGTTTCCTGAGAGGCGGCCCTCGAAGTATGGTCCCTGGAACAAGAACACTAGCATGGCCTCGGAACTTGTCACAAACTTAAAATTCTGGAGTCCTACCTCTGACTCAGAAACTTTGGGGGTGGGGCCCAGCAATCTGTGTTTCAGCAAGTCCTCCACATGGTTGATGCTAATGTGGTCAGAGGAGTCAGGGTAGGCGAGAGGGGTGGGGAGAGGACCCTCGAGAGACTACCAGGGATTCCTGCTCTGAAGGCCCCTGGAGCCTGTCCTGTCAGGGACCCAAGTCCTCTGCCTTTTTTCAATTCTGTGAGCTTTCCCATCTTCTCCAAATGAATTTTTTTTAATTTAAATTTTGCTTCAGCCAGGTAGAGTCAGTTTCTGTTCCCTAGAACCAAAGAGCCCAACTGACACTGTGGGACGGATTTGACCAGATAACCTGCAGGGTCCCTTCTAGCCAGATGCACTCTGAATGAATGAGTCAATAGATGACTGATGGGTGAAATGAAGCCAGATCTCCCCTACTCTGAGCTCTGAGAGTGAAATGGGTGTGTGTGGGGGTAGGGCGCTGGGAGAAGGAAGGTGAGGAGCACGGCTCAGGTTTGCTTCCAGGATGATGAGAGTCCTGCCTGGACCAGGATTGGAACAAGCACCCTGCCCCAGTGGCAGCTGCTTGGCTGAGAGGATGGGTGGCCTCAGAGAAGTCCTGTAACCTCCTTATCTCTAAAGGAGAGGATTATTCTGTTCTCTTTGCTTATTCCTCTTCTGTAGCTAAATTAAAACACACGATTGACCAACAGCAGCCTTGGGGAGGCCTGCCTGGCATGTGCCTATTGGGTCAGGTCGGGAGCAATCTGCAGACGGGGTGTCATCTTGGTAACTCGGGCCAGTTGCTTTGGCACAGACCCCGCTGACTCACCGGCAGCCTTGCCTCCCGGAGGGCTGGGGCGGGCTCGGCTCTGAGCTAACGCCATCCGCCTTGGCAGAAGCGCCCCGCTGGCGTGGTGCAGTGTCTTGGGTCAGGAAGAGCAGGCATTCAGGGAGAGCGTGCAGCGGGGTGTGAAGGGTGGGGAGTTTTTCTAGCTGGTGTGAAGATGTATTAGAAGTGAGCCTTTTCTGAGGGAAATTGGTGCAAGTGAGCATCTACACATGGACTTCAGAAAGGCTGTGAAACTCACATGCACTCCGAACAGTAAATGTTCCAAAGCGCCTTTCTCGGTGTTTGGGGCATTCCGGGCAGGAGAGCCAAGCTCAGCAACAGGACAGTGCTGGGGACTGGGGGCTGGGCTAATGGCCCTGTCCAGCCCTGTGGCCTTTGTGGTTCTTCCTGTCTCTCTTGACTTCTCCTTGCCTCTCTGTGATTCTTCGGGATTTCCATGTCTCATTTCTGCATGTCATCTTCTCTGCAAGAACCCGTCTTGGTTGTGAGTGACTGACACCCACCTCATAAGTTGGGGGCACAGGGGAATATGTATTGGCTTATGGAATCAAATCCTGAATTTGAACAACCAAATCTTCAAAAGAGAAGCATGCTGCTGGGCTTCAGGAATGGCTGAAACCAGGGCTTGAATCTGTTGTCAGAGTCTCATCTTTGCTTCTCTCTGCAACGGTTGTGCTGTCTCTCAGCAGAGACCAGCTTCTGCCTCATGGTGGGAGATACAGCTGCCAACAGTTCCCCTTTTACAATCCCCACTACTGGAGAGGGGCTGGCTTTTACTGTGGGTTCCAAGTTGCATTAAAGAGAAAACTCAAGCGACTGAAAATCAAAGATCATAACCATGACTATTCTAGCTCTGTCAATGACTACCTGTGTGATCTTGCAAAAGTTGCTTCACCTCTCTGAATAGCGGTTTTCTCATCTGAGAAATGCGAATGAATATGGTTCCCAGATCAGAGAGGCAGTTACTGTCTAGTGGTTGGGAGAGACATTCAGGGGCCTGATGGCTCAGCTACTATCTCAGTTGGGCTACTGAGAAGCAGGGTGACCTTGGGCTAGTAGGGGCAATAATAGCACCTGCTCTTGAGGATTCAACGAGTTTTGTGTAGGTAAAGAACACAGAACATTTGCCAGGCAGTCAGTGCTGGCTTTGCTCTGCGCTCTCTGCATGGCTCCTGGTGTCGTTGTTCCAGCGTCTCCCTAGGGCTGCAGCTTAAGTAAAATAGGTGGTGAGCTGTGGGCCATTCCCTCCCCAGCTGGTGGCCACTCCACTCTTTTCTCTTCTACTCGAGAGTGCAGGTGAGAAGCAGGAGGGATGTTCTTATAGGAATGAACTTAAATCTGCTCTAATTTATATTTTTAAAAGTAATCATTCTCAAGCCTCAGTTCCCTATAATTATGGATTGCTTTTAAGAATAGATTCTATTCTGAGCAAGTGCTCCACATCCATTATTTAATTTAGTTGTCACAACAACATAGCCAGGTAAGTGTTTTAACCCTCTTTTACAACGTAGATGTGCCTCAGAGAAGAACAGTAGCTTGCTAGAGGCCACGTGCCAGGCTTATGGAGGAGCTGAGATTTAAGCCCCGAAGCCCAGGTGCTCAAGCCCTGTCTTTGAGGCATTTTCTGGAGTCTGAGTTTGGGTCGAGCTGTGCATCTTGGGAGCCTGAGCCAGGCCTTCCCACTTGACTTTCTCTCCCCTCCTCCCTCAGTCAGGCCGGCCTGTTGGCCTATAAATTTATCCTCTGTTGGTTGGTGTTTCGGCTTGTTCATCTTTGTGCTCCTTTAGCCCAGCGTGTTTCCCCGACCAGACACTAAGTTCTGTGTGGCAGATATTGTGGCTTAACTTCCCTCCCAGAGGGCAGGGAACGTGGCCAGCACTCTGGAAAAACCCCAAGACTGGAAATTTGTGTGGGAAGAGGGACGAAAGGGGCACTTCAGTTCTGCTGGCCACCAGGCGGTGGCGCCAGTCTGCAGGCCAGATGAGGCCCCTGGAGTGGCAGGGGTGGCTCAGAGCAGGCAGGCAAGCCTCAGGCCTCCTCGGGGCCCCCACCTGGAGAAGCACCAGTTATCTGCAGGGCAAAAGGCAAGGAGAGAGGTCCAGGGGAGCAGGCAGACTGGAGCAGAGTGCAGCCGTGCATGAGCCCCACCGTAATGTGCACAGAGGCCTTGGGGTTCCTGCTTTGCTGGGGACTGCCAGCCCTGCAGCACCCGTGGAGCTGGGCCACCCTGGGCTGGGCAGCAGTGCTCTGAGCACCCTGAAGGTACACAGTAGTAAATAATAGCAGAAGCCTGTCACGGCCTGGGTGTGGGGATGTGTGTGGGGCTGGGAGGTCTCCAGTCACAAAGGATTTCAGATTTAGACTTGGGACACAATCTCCAAATTAGTTGTATGTATGGTGCGGGAGCTCCCCTGACACGGTACCCAACACAAGGCCAAAACAACTCCAGTTGTTGAATATGAACATTTAAGATGGGCCATCGTTTTTGTAAGCCAGTTATTTTATTTCTCCATTTTTGTACTTCCTCAGAAAATGGAATAGGTCTGAGCTTCCACCTGCCTCTCAGACCTGGAGGTGTTAGCATCCTCCACTCCCTCCTGACACAGAAGGGCGCCTGAGGCCCTGGCCTTCACCCAAGTGATCCTCCTTTGGGACTCCAGCTTCTCCCCTCACCTGTAAGCTGGCAGGAATGAACTATGTGATCCCAAGTTCTCTTCTAGCTCTGCTTTCTTAAAAAACAAAATGTAGAACCCTCCTCAGAGATGTGGGGCATCTGGAAGCTGCCTAATTTAAGACTATTATTCATTCATTCATTCACTTATTCTGGTTGATCAGGTGCTGTTCCATGTCAGGCCCCCTGGCAGGTGGCGAAAGGCCCGTCTGAAAACCCGACAGACAAAGCCTGCCGCTTCAGTGGGATCTGAGGCTTAGTGTGGGAAACCACGGAAAGCAATTTCCAGGTGGTGTGAGAAGTGCCCCAGTGGGGACGTACACAGGGAAGATCAAGGAGAGCTTCCTGGAAGAGGCGGCACCTGAGCAGAGGCCTGAATGTGAGGGGGAGTCAGCCAGGCTTAAGAGCGAGGGGTGGAGTTGGACACTGGACCCCAGAGACTCCTTGTTACTCGGGAGGAGTGCCTGGTTCTGTCCCCTCCCTTCCTGTGACTCCCATCGCTGGGGCCCAGGACCTGGGGAGGCAGAAGTCTTATTTCCATCTGTCCTTGTGATCCGCAGTATCCTGCAGAAGGATTAAAAATTCAATAAAAGCTACCAAACTTCTCCACAGGAAGCATGTATCATATGAGTCAGCCCAGTTGTGCCCACAATTGCAGAGGCAGAGGAGCCCTGGGTCAGAGGCCCTGAATTAGAGGCAAAGAGGTGGCGCCATGCTCCCTCTGAGAAGTGCCTCCCTTCCGGAGCCCCTGCCCACAGCTCTCTGACTCTGAGCTGCAGCTCCTTTCCGCTGACTCTCCTGTCTGCACAGGGTGGGGAGGGGGTGGGGGCGCCTGGCAGGGCAGGCTCTGTCCTGGCTATTCTCCTTGTCCCCTCTTGCATGGCTCTGCTGAGGTGGGCCTATTCCTCTACAGAACACACTTCTGTTGGCGGCGGAGACAGACAAGCCCCATTCTTGGCCCAAATTAAGCACCCAAAGGATGCCTGGTGAAACACCACTTGCAAAATGCAATGGGCCCTGCACAGGGCCTGGCATGACTGGTTTTCCCAGCTGGGTGGGGTGAGCGGGGCCTGGCTGGGCCGGCACCCCTGCCTTCTTCATTCGGGGACTCCGATTACATCTCTGGCAGGAGGCAGGGGCAGGATGCGTTCCCTGTGCTCCCATCTCTGGGCCACTGGGGCACTGGCCTTTCTCTCCTTGTTCAAGGGCCTGGCAGCTCCTCTTGGCAGAGCGTGAGGACTACGATGGGTCTTAATAGTGGAGATTCACAGGTGTCCCCGCCAGCATCTCATCACCCAAGGACTGCAGATGGTGGCAGGCAGCATCTTGGAGGCCAGGGTGATGGCCTTGCTGTGCTATTACTAGCTGCAGGGTTTGGAAAGAGTGCCTTAAGGGACCAGGTGAACCTAAATTCCCCTTGTAAAACAAGATGCTAACACCTAGCATGACTTGGAGATGGCAGGAAGACAGGAGATATGACAGTGACAATAACAACAATAGCTACCTCTTATCAGTGCTTGCCAGCTTCTGTGCGTGGGGCTTTACATACGTGAACCGTGCCCAGGACTTATCTGTGAGCCTTTGTGAGCCATCTACACATGGAAGAGCGCATGGGGACTGGGAGTGGGGGTACTGAATGCTGTCCTGGGCACTCCAGTCCAGGGTGAGCCCCCAGTAACCCCAGGGTCATGTACAAACCTGGAAGATTCTGTTCTGGTCCTTAATGCTTTGTCAATGAGGAAGTCACCCAGATGACCCCTACCGCTCCATCCCGTGAAGTGGGCTGCAGAGATGCAGAGGGCAGAGGAGAAAGGAGAGCAAGAAGCTGGTTAGCAATGATGGGAAAGATTGGGACATGGTAGGACCAAGATCCAACTCCTGAAGGGACCCAAGCACACTGATTCTCTTTGGCAATAGTTCTCAACCCCAAGGAGAGGGCAGTCCTTAGAGGGGCCACTCAGAACCCTGAAGGGGCTTTTGCAAACCCCACTTGGTGGTGGGGATGCTCTGCCTTGGGGAAGTATCTGAAGCAATAATGGTAGACTCCAGCCCCAAACTCTGTGAAGGCCCCAGAAGGATCCTTAGATCTAACTGAAAAGCCTTATTATACTCCTTGCATGCCCAAATCTAGGTCTGGTAACCATTTTTCTTTTCAATGTCATTAATGTTCACAAAATGCTTGTGCAATCTTACCACAACTTACATTTTCTTCTCTTTGCAATATTTCCCATCTCCTGCCGTTCTCCCTGGCCCAAGACAAGTAAAAATAAGAACCACCATTTAACAAGCACTGACAATGTGCCAGGTGCTTGTTGTCAAGTGTTTCATGTGTATCATCTAGTTGAAGAGCTCTGTGAGGTGGTGTAGTGATCATCACCTCCTCTTCCAGGATGAATCCAGAGGAATCTGAGACTCGGGTAGTCTAAGGTCCCAGTTGGTGTGGTAGAGCCCAGGTGCAAAACCAGGGCTGCTGGGTTCCACTGAGCTCTGTCCCACAAAGCAAGGAGAGATTTTGTTGGCTTTTACTGTCCCTTGTATTGAGCTGATGTGGCCAGTGTCATTCACCTGCCTGCAGGTGGTGGGGACGTCTTCTCCCCAGGTGATGGGCCTGTTCACCTTCTGTTCCTACCGCTCCTGCCCTTCTGCCTAATGGAAGCTGGAAACCCAAGTGTCCCCGAGAGAGCCACGGGCAAGAAAGCAGCTTGTGGCCTCTGCCCTCAGCCTGGGGCCGTCCCCTCCCGGTGACAGCAGAACCAAGCTGCCCCAGCCCTGGCCCCTGACATCGAAGCAGATACTAGGATGAAAAAGGGCCTGAGAACTGCAGGTGGAAATGGAATTGTGTCTTTCTGTTGGCATCTTTTTTCCAGGTGCTGGGGGACGAATGAGGAGGAACAGTAGGAGGGGACAGCATCAAACTAGCTTAGTGAGCTTGTTGGCCCCTTGTCCAGGCCAGTGGTGACGGTCCTGGGCCTGGTCAGGCAAGGGGCCCCAGAGAGCAGGCGATCCTGATGCCATGGAGACGATACCCTTCCTCTTGAGGATGCTTGCTGTCTTGCTCGAGACTCACTCTCCCTGTCTTTGGGCAAAGCAGTGGTTACCCAACTGCAATAAAGAATAAATGACTATAAATGCTTAATAGCTCCCTGCTCCCCAGAGGTGGTGAGGGGTGAGGTGGGAATTGTATTCAGCGGTAAAGGTAAGGGAATGGCCTGCACTGGTGGACTTCAAATGTCAGCGAGTGGCCTGGGGAAGGGGTACCCTGAGGGTGAATGCTGCTTCTGCTGGTGTTCTCAGAATGTTCGTGTCAGCTTTTAATTTACAAATGCCTACCTGCAGGCCCATGCTCATGTATTCTCAGGAGACTCACTCCCAGTCTCCTTAATCACTGTCCTCTGGGATCCTTCTGCTCTGGAAACACCTCCTTGGCCCCTCCAGGGGTCTCTCCATTAACAAACAGGGTCCCCATCCATGTCCCTGAGCTCGGGGCCCCAGTTCTGAGGGCCCTGACCAGGGGAGACCACAGCTCCGACCCTCTCTGATGTTGACCCCACAGCCTTGGCGGCACCCCTGGTAGAGATCTAGTGTGGACAGCCCCTGTGAATCATCAGAACACCTTCCGCTTGGCAAGTCCTCACGCGTAGTGTGGCCCAGTGGGAAGAGCGCTGAACTCAGTGAGGAAACTGGGTTTGAGTCCCATTTCCGTGCACCTTTTTTCTAGCAAGTGATCTTGAGCAAATCATTTTACATTTCTGGCCCTCAATTTCCTCATCTACCATAACTTGACCACTTTAAGATGAAATAAGATAACATAAGTAAACCTACTTTTTTTTATTAAGGTATTATTGATATACACTCTTATGAATGTTTCACATGAAAAACAATGTGGTTACTACATTCACCCATATTATCAAGCCCCCACTCATACCCCATTGCAGTCACTGTCCATCAGTGTAGTAACATGCCTCAGAGTCACTATTTGCCTTCTCTGTGCTACACTGTCTTCCCTGTGACCCCCCCACACCATGTGTACTAAACATAATACCCCTCAATCCCCTTCTCCCTCCCTCCCCACCCTCCCCAACACCTCCCCTTTGGTAACTGCTAGTCCCTTCTTGGAGTCTGTGAGTCTTCTGCTGTTTTGTTCCTTCAGTTTTGCTTCGTTGTTATACTCCTCCACAAATGAGGGAAACCATTTGGCACTTGTCTTTCTCCGCCTGGCTTATTTCACAGAGCATAATATCCTCCAGCTCCGTCCATGTTGTTGCAAATGGTAGGATTTGTTTCTTTCTTATGGCTGAATAGTATTCCATTCATCTGCTGATGGAAGCTTAGGTTGCTTCCATCTCTTGGCTATTGTAAATAGTGCTGCGATAAACATAGGGGTGCATATGTCTTTTGGAGTCTGAGAACTTGTATTCTTTGGGTAAATTCCAAGGAGTAGGATTCCTGGGTCAAATGGTATTTCTAGTTTTAGTTTTTTGAGGAACCTCCGTATTGCTCTCCACAATGGTTGAACTAGCCTACATTTCCACCAGCAGTGTAGGAGGGCTCCCCTTTCTCAGCATCCTTGTCAGCATTTGTTGTTCTTAGTCTTTTGGATGCTGGCCATCCTCACTGGTGTGAGGTGATATCTCATTGTGGTTTTAATTTGCATTTCCCTGATGATTAGTGATGTGGAGCATCTTTTCATGTGCCTGTCGGCCATCTGAATTTCTTCTTTGGAGAACTGTCTCTTCATATCCTCTGCCCATTTTTTAATCGGGTTATTTGCTTTTTGGGTGTTGAGGTGTGTAAGTTCTTTATGTATTTTGGATGTTAACCCCTTGTCGGATATGTCATTTACAAATATATTCTCCCATACTGTAGGATGCTTTTTGTTCTGTTGATGGTGTCCTTTGCTATACAGAAACTTTTTAGTTTGATGTAGTCCCATGCGTTCATTTTCGCTTTTGTTTCCCTTACTCGAGAAGATGCTTTCAGGAAGAAGTTGCTCATGCTTATATTCAGGAGATTTTTGCCTATGTTGTCTTCTAAAAGTTTTATGGTTTCATGACTTACATTCAGGTCCTTGATCTATTTTGAGTTTACTTTTGTGCATGGGGTAAAACAATAATCCAGTTTCATTCTCTTGCATGTAGCAGTCCAGTTTTGCCAACACCAGCTGTTGAAGAGGCAGTCATTTCCCCATTGTATGTCCATGGCTCCTTTATCATATATCAATTGACCATATATGGTTGGGTTTATATTCAAGCTCTCTAGTCTGTTCCATTAGTCTATGGGTCTGTTCTTGTGCCAGTACCAAATTGTCTTGAGTACTGTGGCATTGCAGTAGAGCTAGAAGTTGGGGAACATAATCCCCACAGCTTTATTCTTCCTTCTCAGGATTGCTTTGACTATTCGGGATCTTTTTTGGTTCCATATGAATTTTAGAGCAATTTTCTCTAGTTCATTGAAGAATGCTGTTGGTATTTTGATAGGAATTGCATTGAATCTGTAGATTGCTTTTGGCAGGATGGCCATTTTGACAATATTAATTCTTCCTATCCATGAGCATGGGATGTATTGGTATCTTCTTTAATTTCTCTCATGAGTGTCTTGTAGTTTTCAGAGTATAGGTCTTTCACTTCCTTGGTTAGGTTTATTCCTAGGTATTTTATTATTTTTGATGCAACTTTGAATGGAATTGTTTTCCTGATTTCTCTCTCTGCTAGTTCATTGTTAGTGTATAGGAATGCCAGAGATTTCTGCATATTAATTTTGTATCCTGCAACTTTGCTGAATTCAGATATTAGATCTAGTAGTTTTGGAGTGGATTCTTTAGGGTTTTTTATGTTTAATATCATGTCATCTGCAAACAGGGACAGTTTAACTTCTTCCTTGCCTATATGGATGCCTTTTATTTCTTTGTGCTGTCTGATTGCAGTGGCCAGGACCTCCAGTACTATGTTGAATAGAAGTGGGGAGAATGGGCATCCTTGTCTTGTTCCTGATCTTAAAGTAAAAGCTTTCAGCCTCTCACTGTTAAGTATAATGTTGGCTGCAGGTTTGTCATATATGGCCTTTATTATGTTGAGGTACTTGCCCTCTATACCCATTTTGTTGAGTTTTTACCATGAATGGATGTTGAATTTTGTCAAATGCTTTTTCAGCATCTATGGAGATGATCATGTGGTTTTTGTCCTTCTTTTTGTTGATGTGGTGGATGATGTTGATGGATTTTCGAATGTTGTACCATCCTTGTATCCCTGGAATAAATCCTACTTGATCATGATGGATGATCTTTTTGATGTATTTTTGAATTCAGTTTGCTAATATTTTGTTGAGTATTTTTGCATCTATGTTCATCAGGGATATTGGTCTGTAATTTTCTTTTTTTGTGGTGTCCTTGCCTGGTTTTGGTATTAGAGTGATGCTGGCCTCATAGAATGAGTTTAGAAGTATTCCTCTTCTTCTACTCTTTGGAAAACTTTAATGAGGATGGGTATTAGGTTTTCACTAAATGTTTGAGAAAATTCAGTGGTGAAGCCATCTGGACCAGGCATTTTGTTCTTAGGTAGGTTTTTGATTACCAGTTCAGTTTCGTTGCTGGTAATTGGTCTGTTCAGATTTTCTGTTTCTTTCTGGGTCAGCCTTGGAATGTTGTATTTTTCTAGAAAGCTGTACATTTCTTCTAGGTTATCCAGTTTGTTAGCCTGTAGTTTTTCATAGTATTCTCTGATAATTATTTTTATTTCTGTGGTGTCTGTCATGATTTTTCCTTTCTCATTTCTGATTCAGTTTATGTGAATAGACTCTCTTTTTTTCTTGATAAGTCTGGCTAGGGGTTTATCTATTTTGTTTATTTTCTTGAAGAACCAGCTCCTGCTTTCATTGATTCTTTCTATTGTTTTATTCTTCTCTTTTTAATTTATTTCTGCTCTAATATTTATTATATCTATACTTCTACTAACTTTGGGCCTCATTTGTTCTTCTTTTTCTAGTTTTGTTAATTGTGAGTTTAGACTGCTCATATGGGATTGTTCTTCTTTCCTGAGGTAGGCCTGTATTGCAATATACTTTCCTCTTAACATGGCCTTTGCTGTGTCTCACAGATTTTGCGGTGTTGATTTATTGTTGTCATTTGTCTCCATATATTGCTTGATCTCTGTTTTTATTTGGTCATTGATCCGTTGGTTATTTAGGAGCATGTTGTGAAGCCTCCATGTGTTTGTGGGATTTTCCATTTTCTTTGCATAATTTATTTCTAGTTTTATACCTTTGTCGTCTGAGAAACTGGTTGGTACAATTTCAGTCTTTTTGAATTTACTGAGGCTCTTTTTGTGACCTAGTATATGAACTATTCTTGAAAATGTTCCATGTGGCCTTGAGAAGAATGTGTATGCTGCTGCTTTTGGGTGTAGAGTTCTGTAGATGTCTATTAGGTCCATCTGTTCTATTGTGTTGTTCAGTGCCTCTGTCTCCTTACTTATTTTCTGTCTGGTTGATCTGTCCTTCAGAGTGAGTGGAGTGTTGAAGTATCCTAGACTGAATGCGTTGCATTCTATTTCTCCTTTTAATTCTGTTAGTATTTGTTTCACATATGTAGGTGTTCCTGTGTTGGGTGCATAGATATTTATAATGGTTATATCTTCTTTTTGGATTGACCTTTTTATCATTATGTAATGTCCTTCTTTGTCTCTTGTGCCTTTCTTTGTTTTGACGTCTATTTTGTCTGATACAAGTACTGCAACTCCTGCTTTTTTCTCCCTATCAGTTGCATGAAATATCTTTTTCCATCCCTTCACTTTTAGTCTGTGTATGTGTTTGGGTTTAAAGTGAGTCTCTTGTAGGCAGCATATAGATGTGTCTTGTTTTTTTATCCATTCAGTGACTCTATTTCTTTTGATTGGTGCATTCAGTCCATTTACATTTAGGGTGATTATCAATAGGTATGTACTTATTGGCATTGCAGGCTTTAGATTCGTGGTTACCAAAGGTTCAAGGTTAACTTCCTTACCATCTTAGAGTCTAACTTAGCTTACTTAATATGCTATTACAATCACAATATAAAGGTTCTTTTTTTTTCCTCCTCCATTCTTTATATATTAGGTATATTCTGTACTCTTTGTCTATCCCTTGATTGACTTTGGGGATAGTTAATTTAATTTTACATTTGCTTAGAAATTAACTGTTCTACTTTCTTTACTGTGGTTTTATTACCTCTGGTGACAGCTATTAAATCTTAGGAACACTTCCATCTATAGCAGTCCCTCCAAAATACACTGTAGAGATGGTTTGTGGGATGTAAATTCTCTCAGCTTTTGCTTATCTGGAAATTGTTTAATCCCTCATTCAAATTTAAATGATAATCTTGTCAGATAAAGTATTCTTGGTTCAAGGCCCTTCTGCTTCATTGCATTAAATACATCATGCCACTCCCTCTGGCCTGTAAGGTTTCTGTTGAGAAGTCTGATAATAGCCTGATGGGCTTTCCTTTGTTTATGATCTTATTTCTCTCTCTGGCTGCTTTCAATAGTCTGTCCTTATCTTTGATCTTTGCCATTTTAATTACTATATGTCTTGGTGTTTTCTTCCTTGGGTCCCTTGTGTTCGGAGATCTGTGCATCTCCATGGCCTGAGAGACTATCTCCTTCCCCACACTGGGGAAGTTTTCAGCAATTACCTCCTCAAAGACACTTTCTATCCCTTTTTCTCTCTCTTCTTCTTCTGGTACCCCTATAATGCGAATATTGTTGTGTTTGGATTGGTCACACAGTTCTCTCAATATTCTTTCATTCTTAGAGATCCTTTTTTTCTCTCTGTGCCTCAGCTTCTTTGTTTTCCTCTTCTCTAGTTTCTATTTCATTTATCGTCTCCTCCACCGTATCCAGTCTGCTTTTAATACTGTCCATTGTGCTCTTCAACGATTGGATCTCCAATCAGAATTCATTCCTGAGTTCTTGAATATCTTTCCTTACCTCCATGAGCATGTTAATGATTTTTATTTTGAACTCCCTTTCAGGAAAAGTCATGAGGTTGATGTCACTTAAATCTTTCTCAAGAGTTGTATTAATAATTTTACTCTGAACCAGATTCCTTTGGTGTTTCACATTTGTATATGGTGCCCTCTAGTGCCCAGAATGTCTACTTCCTGGAGCTGCTCAGCCCTTGAAGCAATGTCGGGGGTCACAGGGGAGTGTATTGGTGCCTAGGGGGAGGAAAGAGCTGTTTCCTGCTTCCCGGCTGCTATGCCTGTCTCCACTGCCTGAACCAGTGGGCCGAGCACACAGGTATAAGCCTCTATGCTTTGTGTTTATAGTTGCTGTAGACAGGGCTTCCGTCTGGCTGGCCTGATGCCAGGGTAGGGTTTGCCGTTTTGTGAGCCAGGTGGGGCTGGCCGGGAGAAAGGCACAGTAGGCTGTGTATCACAGAGGGGATCCTTGGAGCTGTGTAGCCAGCCAGGGAGCTGGAGCACCTGAAGATCATCTAAGGAGGAAGATTTCTTTTTCCTCCTTAAATATGAGAGTCTATATGGCAAAGCTCCCAATCTGCTGGGCAGAGTGCACCAAGACAATTTTGTCTACCTGTCCTCTCTCCTGAGCAGTAAGCTCTGTGCAATCCTTGTCCCTTTAGCAGCCCTCTTACTAAGAGCTTCCTTGTTAGGAAGTCTCTCAAACTGCCCACCTTTCTTTTGTCTCAGAGCAGCCGGATATGGATCCCTGCTTTTCACAAGTGGCTGGAATCTCAGTCTCTCCAGCAATTCTGCCTGTCTTAGCTTTCCAACCCCTTAATCACGAGAGTATCATGCAGGCACCATGAATTGTAGGTTTGTGCTCCCAGAGCAGATCTCGGGAGTTAGGTATTCAGCAGTCCCAGGCCTCCACTCCCTCCCTGCTCGGTTTCTCTTCCTCCCGCCAGTGAGCTGAGGTGGGGGAAGGGCTTGGGTCCTGCTGGGCCACAGCTCTGGTAGTTACCCTGTTCTGTGGGGTCTGCTCTTTTCTCCAGGTGTATGCAGTCTGGCGCAGTCCTCTTTCCTGTTTCTCTTTCAGGATTAGTTGTATTAATTATATTTTTGTATTATATGCGGTTTTAGGAGGAAGCCTCTGTCTCACCTCTCACACCGCCATCTTTAGTCCTCTCATGAACAAAATCTTTAAAGGTCAAATTTCAGATCATTTTTCTTCTTGCATTATTCCCATTCTTTGTATCTTATAGAACTTCATCTTAACATAGTTTTTATGCTTGAAAGTCTTTCACAGATCACTTTATCTTGTTTTCTATGCAATAAAATTATACACACACACAAACATCTACACATATTAAAATCTTTTTGGGTTTTATGTCTTGTGAAATAATTCACAAATTATTGCTTGGGACCATATGTCTCCAAAGATTGAGAATTTGTCCTGTATTGAGCTATATTACAATTTTAATAAATATACAATTGAACAAAACAATATAAGTAAATTTAAATTTTTGTAAATAGTAAACATATAAGTAAAAAGAATTGGAAATCCATCTCTTAGTAACATGAATTGGGCATTTAAAAAATTAATTAGCTCATTTATCCATGGTTGAATATTACTTATTGCAAGAATGAGACCACTTTTGCAATACTATTGTTACTTTTTTAAAGTTAATGTGGTATTACAAAGTATTACTTTTGCAATATTACTTATTGCAAGAAGGAAGGTTCAGCTAATTTCTCTTCCTATTGATTGTTTTTATAAGCACTAGGAAACTTTGTTCACATAAAGAAGTAAATAGGAATAGGGCATGTTTTATGATAGCATTGCCATATAAGTATTTGAAATTTTTGTAAGTTACATGCTAAAAATTACATTATGAGATAGCATCAAAAACCATTTTTAACATTCTATCAGCGAGTAGTTTGACTAAGTCCTCCTTTAGTTTTATTGAAAGGAAAGAGAAACCATTGATTTGCAGCCCAGTCATTAGAGTAATTCACGTTCTCAATTTCTGGGAAGTATACCAACAGGGCTCTGTACCAAGACCTATCAAATGACTATTAATTACCTTCTCATTCTTTTTCAGAAGACATTTGTTTGAACTGATAGTCATATAGAGTTGGGAAAAATTCAAACTTAAGTTTCAATTTATGTTGAGACAATAAGTTTAAACATAATATTTTTGATGAAATGCTTTCGTCTCAGTGTGAGCTTTAAACATATTTTCCTCCAAACCTTGGACAATATCCACCAACTATCCTAGATGGCAAAGCCAGTTCTCATTGCCAAACCAATTAGCCAAGTCAAGTTTACCTACTTTGAAGTATGACGCACATTCAGAAAAGTTCACCAAGCTACCTTTAAGGGTCAATGAATAATAAAGCAAACACACATGTAATTATCACTCTTTGCCAGCATCCCAGAAGCCCCACTTCATGCCCCTCCCTTTTCACACTTCCTTCCCTTTTTCCCAGAGGAAATCACCACTTTTTTATGTAACCATGCTTGTTTTCCTTATAATTTTGCCATGTATGTACTCATCCCTAGTCATACAATTTTGCTTAATTTTGAATTTTTATAACTAGACTCTTACTGTGTGTGTTTTTTTAAATGTCTGTCTTAACATCATATTTGAGAAATTCATGCGTATACTTACATGTAGCAGTAGTGTGCTACATTTTCATTTTGGTATAGTTAGCCATTGTATAACATTTCCACAATATAGTTATCCATTCTGCTATTCATAGACTTTGAGTAATTTACAGTGTGGGACTATAAGAATCATGTTGCTATGGAAATGCATTTTGTTCCATCTAGAAGTAGAATTGCTGAATTCTAGGCTATGCCTATCTTCAATTATAGTATACAGTGCCAACCTGTTTTCCAAGTAGTCATATCAGAATTACACTCCTGTTCTCAGTATGAGAGTTCCCATTGCTTCACATCCTTACCCACACTTGGATTCATCAGTTCAAACAGTATACATTTGTACATTTTTGTAACTCCTGTATACTTTTCAGTCTCTGTACTTTTGTACTTCTTTTCCATTCTGGTGTGTATGTAGTGATCTCTCACTGTGGTTTTAATTTGCATTTTTCTGATAATGAATGGGGCTGAGTTCTTTCTGTGAATCATTTGCTCAAAACTCTTGCCATTTTTCTACTGGAATGTTTGTTTCTTGCTGTTTTGTAGGAGTTCTTTTTGTATTTTAGATATGATTCCATCATCAGGTATATGTTGCAGAGATGTCCCACTCCACTCTGTGGTTTGTCTTTCCAACCTTTAAATGGTTGTTTTTCTTAAACAAGAAGTTCTTAATTTAACAGGGTCTGAATAACAATATTTTCCATATTGGTTAGTGCATTTTGTGTCCTGATGAGGAAGTTCTTTTCCTATACTGGGGCTATAAACATAGTTTCCCATATTGTCTTCTAGAAGTTTTATTTTCTTTTACATTCGGGTTTACAGTACACATGGAATTGATTTTTGTGTTAAGTGTGAACTAGGTGTTTCATTTTTCTCCTCTGTACAGATACAGATATCTAATATTTGAGTTTTATTTATTAAAATATTGTCCCTTTCCCACTCTTTTGTACAGCCATATTTGTTAAATTATGTGTGTGTGTGTGTGTGTGTGTGTGTATACTCGCATGCATATTGCAAAGTTTCTGGTTTCTTTATTTTATTTGTTTGGTCTATTTGTCTAATCCTGTGTCAGACCAACACTTTAAAAATAAATCTTGATATTAAGTAGAGCATGTTCACCCAGCTTTTTCTTCTTGAACATCCCAGCTATTTTGTTAGTCTGGCTTCTCCAAGAAGAAGACACCCAGACAGCATTAAAAATCAATAAATACATTTTATTAAGGGAAATGCTTATGTGAGAAAAAATAGAGAGGGAGCCTGGTAAGGCTGGAAGAGCTGTCAGACTGCAACACAAGCACAATTCCAAGTCAAGGGGAGAAGAGAAGATTGGGTGGGATCATTCTGGCTGCTGTGTGGTGAGAGAAAGCCTTGACAAGATTAATGGGGATTCCTAGGGACAAAGCTGGTCATCAGAAGGGTCCTGTGTCTCCTGAGACTAGGTCTGCCTTAGTATCCCTGAGTGCATCCATTCACTGGCTGGATGCAGCCCAAGAGAAGTGTGGCTTAGCACAAACCTGGTGGTGAGCTTCAAAGCAAGGTAGCTGGGCCCTTTGTCAATGACCCTCCCTGTAGTTAGAGGTCTGCAGGTCACACTCATGGCTGCCACAGTCTACGCTGGTGGGCAGATTTACTTCTCTGCTCAGGTTTGGTTCCCTATTAGGATTTGATCAACATTACGTTAAGTCTACGGATAAGTTTGTGAAGAATTTATATCTTTAAAATATAGGGCTTTTAATCCAGAAACCTGGTATATAGCTTTGTTTATTTACTTCTTATTTTATTTATCTTCATAGTGTTTCATTGTTTTCTGCAAGGTTATAGTTTGTTAGATTAATTCCTACGTTATATATATAGCTATTCATTGCTAGGATTTACAAATGCAATGGATTCTTTTTTTTTTTATAATTTATTTTGGTATCATTAATCTGCAATTACATGTGCAATATTATGGTGATTAAATTACCCCCTTCATCAGGTCCCCCCCACCAACCCCATTACAGTCACTGTCCATCAGCGTAGTGAGATGCTATAGAATCACTACTTGTCCTCTTTGAGTTGTACAGCCCTCCCCGTGCCCCCCAACATTACATCTGCTAATCGTAATGCCCCTTTTTCCCCCTTGTCCCTCCCTTCCCACCCATCCTCCCCAGTCCCTTTCCCTTTGGTAACTATTAGTCCGTTCTTGGGTTCTGTGAGTCTGCTGCTGTTTTGTTCCTTCAGTTTTTTTCTCAGTTCTTATACTCCACATATGAGTGAAATCATTTGATACTTGTCTTTTTCAGCTTGGCTTATTTCACTGAGCATAATACCCTCTAGCTCCATCCATGTTGTTGCAAATGTCTGGATTTGTTTTCTTCTTATGGCTGAATAATATTCCATTGTGTATATGTACCACCTCTTCTTTATCCATTCATCTACTGATGGACACTTAGGTTGCTTTCATTTCTTGGCTATTGTAAATAGTGCTGCGATAAACAGAGGGGTGCATACGTCTTTTTCAAATTGGGCTGTGCATTCTTAGGGTAAATTCCTAGGAGTGGGATTCCTGGGTCAAATGGTATTTCTATTTTGAGTTTTTTGAGGAACCTCCATACTGCTTTCCACAATGGTTGAACTAATTTGCAGTCCCACCAGCAGTGTAGGAGGGTTCCCCTTTCTCCACATCCTCGCCAACATTTGTTGTTGATTGTGTTTTGGATGTTGGCCATCCTCACTGGTGTGAGGTGATATCTCATTGTGGTTTTAATCTGCATTTCTCTGATGATTAGCGATGTGGAGCATCTTTTCATGTGCCTGTTGGCCATCTGAATTTCTTTTTTGGAGAAGTGTCTATTCATGTCCTCTGCCCATTTCTTAATTGGATTATTTGCTTTTTGTTTGTTGAGGTGCGTGAGTTCTTTATATATTTTGGATGTCAAACCCTTATCGGATACGTCATTTATGAATATATTCTCCCATACTGTAGGATGTCTTTTTGTTCTACTGATGGTGTCCTTTGCTGTACAGAAGCTTTTCAGCTTGATATAGTCCCACTTGTTCATTTTTGCTTTTGTTTCCCTTGCCTGGGGAGATATGTTCATGAAGAAGTTGCTCATGTTTATGTCCAAGAGATTTTTGCCTGTATTTTTTTCTAAGAGATTTATGGTTTCATGACTTACATTCAGGTCTTTGATCCACCTTGAGTTTACCTTTGTGTATGGGGTTAGACAGTACTCCAGTTTCATTCTCTTACATGTAGCTGTCCAGTTTTTCCAACACCCGCTGTTGAAGAGGCTGTCATCTCCCCATTGTATATCCAGGGCTCCTTTATCAAATATTAATTGACCTTTATATGTTTGGGTTAATATTTGGATTTTCAATTCTGTCCCACTGGTCTGTGGGTCTGTTTTTGTGCCAATACCAAACTGACTTGATTACTGTGGCTTTGTAGTAGAGCTTGAAGTCAGGGAGCGTAATTCCCCGTTTTATTCCTCCTTCTAAGGATTGCTTTGGCTATTTGGGGTCTTTTGTGGTTCCATATGAATTTTAGAATTATTTGTTCCAGTTCTTTGAAGAAAGCTATTGGTATTTTGATAGGGATTGCTTTGAATCTGTAGATTGCTTTAGGTAGTATAGCCATTTTGACAATATTTATTCTTCCTAGCCAAGAGGATGGGATGGATTTCCATTTGTTAGTGTCCTCTTTAATTTCCCTTAGGAGTGTCTTGTAGTTTTCAGGGTATAAGTCCTTCACTTCCTTCGTTAGGTTTATTCCTAGGTATTTTATTCCTTTTGATGCAATTGTGAATGGAATTGTTTTCCTGATTTCTCTTTTTATTAGCTCATCGTTAGTGTGTAGGAAAGCAACAGATTTCTGTGTGTTAATTTTGTATCCTGCAACTTTGCTGAATTCAGATATTAGTTCTAGTAGTTTTGGAGTGGAGTCTTTAGGGTTTTTTATGTGCAGTATCATGTCATCTGCAAATAGTGACAATTTGACTTCTTCTTTACCAGTCTGGATGCCTTGTATTTCCTTGTTTTGACTGATAGCCATGGCTAGGACCTCCAGTACTATGTTGAATAACAGTGAGGAGAGTGGGCTTCCCTGTCTTGTTCCCGATCTTAGATGAAAAGCTTTCAGCTTCTTGCTGTTAAGTATGATGTTAGCTGTGGGTTTGTCATATATGGCCTTTATGATATTGAGATACTTGCCCTCTATACCCATTTTGTTGAGAGTTTTAATCATGAATGGATGCTGAATTTTGTCAAATGCTTTTTCAGCATCTATGGAGATGATCATGTGGTTTTTGTTCTTCTTTTGTTGATGTGGTGGATGATGTTGATGGATTTTCGAATGTTGTACCATCCTTGCATCCCTGGGATGAATCCCACTTGATCATGGTATATGATCCTCTTGATGTATTTTTGGATTCGGTTTGCTAATATTTTGTTGAGTATTTTTGCATCTACGTTCATCAGGGGTATTGGTCTGTAATTTTCTTTTTTGGTGAGGTCTTTGCCAGGTTTTGGTATTAGAGTGATGCTGGCTTCATAGAATGGGTTTGGAAGTATTCCTTCCTCTTCTATTTTTTGGAAAACTTTAAGGAGAATGGATGTTATTTCTTCTCTATATGTCTGGTAGAATTCAGCGGTGAATCCATCTGGTCCGGGGGTTTTGTTCTTGGGTAGTTTTTTGATTACCGATTCAATTTCGTTGCTGGTGATTGATCTGTTTAGTTTTTCTGTTTCTTGTTTGGTCAGTCTCGGAAGGTTGTATTTTTCTAAGAAGTTGTCCATTTCTTCTAGGTTTTCCAGCTTGTTAGCATATAGATTCTCATAATAGTCTCTTATAATTCTTTGTATTTCTGTGGGATCGTCATGATTTTTCCTTTCTCATTTCTGATTCTGTTTATGTGTGTAGATTCTCTTTTTCTCTTAATGAGTCTGGCTAGGAGTTTATCTATTTTGTTTATTTTTTCAAAGAACCAGCTCTTGGTTTCATTGATTTTTCTTTCTATTGTTTTATTCTTCTCAATTTTATTTATTTCTTCTCTGATCTTTATTATGTGCCTCCTTCTGGTGACTTTGGGCCTCATTTGTTCTTCTTTTTCCAATTTCAGTAATTGTGTCTTTAGACTATTCATTTGGGAATGTTCTCCCTTCTTTAAATAGGCCTGGATTGCAATATACTTTCCTCTTAGACCTGCCCTTGCTGCGTCCCACAGAAGTTGTGGCTTTGTGTTGTTTTTGTCATTAGTCTCCATATATTCTTTGATTTCTGTTTTGATTTGGTCGTTAACCCATTGATTAATTAGGAGAGTGTTGTTAAGTCTCCACGTATTTGTGAGCCTTTTGTTTTCTTTGTAAAATTTATTTCTAGTTTTATACCCTTGTGATCTGAGAAGTTGGTCGGTAGGATTTCAATATTTTTTTAATTTACTGAGGTTCTTTTTGTAGCCTAGTATGTGGTCTATTCTGGAAAATGTTCCATGTGCCCTTGAGAAGCATGTGTATTCTGTTGCATTTGGGTGTAGAATTGTGTAGATGTCTGTTAGGTCCATCTGTTCTAGTGTGTTGTTCAGTGCCTCTGTGTCTTTACTTATTTTCTGTCTGGTTGATCTGTCCTTTGGAGTGAGTGGTGTGTTGAAGACTCCTAAAATGAATGCATTGCTTTCTATTTCCTCCTTTAATTCTATTAGTATTTGTTTCACATATGCCGGTGCTCCAGTGTTGGGTGAATAAATGTTTAAAATGGTTATATCCTCTTGTTGGACTGACCCCTTTATCATTATGTCATGTCCTTCTTTATCTCTTGCTACTTTCTTCGTTTTGAAGTCTATTTTGTCTGATACAAGTACTGCAACACCTGCTTTTTTCTCCTTGTTGTTTGCATGAAATATCTTTCTCCATCCCTTCACTTTTAGTCTGTGAATATGTTTGGGTTTGAGGTGAGTCTCTTGTAAGCAGCATGTAGATGGGTCTTACTTTTTTATCCATTCTATTACTGTGTGTCTTTTGGTTGGTGCATTCCATCCATTTACATTTAGGGTGATTATTGATAGATATGTACTTATTGCCATTACTGGCTTTAGATTCGTGGTTACCAAAGGTTCAAGGGTTGCTTCTTTACTATCTAACAATCTAAGTTAACTTTCTTGTTAAGTTATTGTAAACACCATCTGATGTTTCTTTATTTCTCTCCCTTCTTATTCTTCCTCCTCCATTCTTTATATACTAGGTATTTTATTCTTTGCTTTTAGTTAGTATTTGGATGGTCTGCTTTCTTTGCTATGATTTTATTTTCTCTGGTGACAGCTTTTTAGCCTTAGGAGTGCTTCCCTCTAGAGTAGTCCCTTTAAGATACCCTGTAGAGGTGGTTTATGAGAGGCAAACTCTCTCAACTTTTGCTTGTCTGGAGATTGTTTAATCCCTCTGTCATATTTAAATGATAATCGTGCTGGACACAGTATTCTTGGTTTGAGGCCCTTCTGTTTCATTACATTAAATATATCATGCCATTCTCTTCTAGCCTGTAAGGTTTCTGTTGAGAAGTCTGATGGGTTTTCCTTTGTAGGTGATCTTTTTCTCTCTCTAGCTGCCTTTAATACTCTGTCCTTATCTTTATCTTTGCCATTTTAATTATTATGTGTTTGGTGTTGTCTTCCTTGGGTCCCTTGTGTTGGGAGATCTGTGGGCTTCTGTGGACTGGGAGACTATTTCCTTTCCCAGCATGGGGAAGTTTTCAGCAATTATTTCTTCAAAGACACTTTCTATCCCTTTTTCTCTCTCTTTTTCCTCTGGTACTCCTATAATGCGAATATTGTTCCATTTGGATTGGTCACTCAGTTCTCTTAATATTCTTTCATTCCTAGAGATCCTTTTATCTCTCTCTGCCTCAGCTTCTCCGTATTTCTGTTCTCTGATTTCTATTCCATTAACAGTCTCTTGCATCTCATCCAGTCTGCTGCTAAGCCCATTGATCACTTGTCTCATTTCTGCATTGTCGTTCCTCACTTCCCTCACTTCCCTCACTTCCTCCCTCAACTCTTGCATATTTCTCTGTAGATCCATCATCATGGTTATGACTTTTGTTCTGAATTCTTTTTCAGGGAGGTTGTGCATTTCCATCCCTTCAGGTTCCCTCTCTGGTGTTGTCTGGGTCTGGGTAAGTTTTGTTTGTACCATATTCATCTGTGTTTTTATGGAGATAGAAGTCTCGCTGGTCGGTGGCATGTATGTCAGCTGGGCTCTTTAAGACTTTTAAAAAGAAAAAAAAAGAAAGAAAGGAAAGAAAGAAAAAAAAGAAAAGAGAAAAAAAACTCGCTGGGAGTAGATTCTGTGGGGATGCTGTAGGTGGCACTGTTGCTCCACTATTCCGCAGTCACAGCCACGCCGCTTCACAGGGCCCTTTGTAGCTCTGGCCTGGTCGGGAATGAATGGGAGGCTGTTGATCTCTTTGGGAAGTCTCAGTGCGGCTACTTTTTCCCAGTCACCAGCCTAGTGGTCTGAAATTCCCCAGGACTCCCAGCCTGCTGGGCTTAGTGTGCTGGGACGATCCTGCTCCTCCGTTGGGCCCCTGTCTCTTTAAGACCTCTAAAAAAAAGCGCGCACTTTTCTTTTGTCCTGGGGAGCCGGCTGTGAGGACGCAGGTGCGTTCCACAGCTCAGATCCTGCACCCTCTGTCTCTCCAATCCCCGATACACTGCACAATGTGTGTCAGTGCTCCTGGCGCTGATCACCAGGGGGCTGGTTATTTCGCGGGCCTGTACTTCCACTCCCTCCCTGCTCTGAATCCTCTCCTCCCGCCAGTGCACTCGGGTGGGGGAGTGTTTGGGTCCCGCTGGGTCATGGCTCCGTATCTTACCCACCTCGTGGGGTGCCGAGTCCTCTCAGGTGTAGTTGCAGGCTGTGTGCTGTCCTGTATCTTCTGGTTTCTCTTTTAGGAATAGTTGTATTTGTTGTATTTTCATAAATATATATGGCTTTGGGAGGAGATTTCCACCGCCCTGCTCATGCCACCATCTTCCTGGAAGTCTTCCAGTGGATTCTTGTATATTGATCTTTCATTGAGCATCCTTTCTAAACTCATTATTGATTGTGGTAATTTATTTGTACATTATTTGGATTTTCTCTGTATGCAATCAATAATCTGTTCCTAATTCCTTTTTAGTTCTTATACCTTTTATTTCTACGTCTTGCCTTATTGCACCAGCTACTTTGTGTACAACGTTGAACAGAAACAGACATATTAGCCTGGTTCCAAATCTCAAGTGGCAAAGTTCTCATATTTTACTAGTAAATTAGATTATGCTGTATACTTTTAGTTTACTTCCCCAGATCTGTTCTCCACACTTTCCCACCAGCACTTTGGCCCAGGAGGTGGGGGTAGAGAAGGCACTGGGATGGCTGGTTTGAAAAAGCCCCTTGGTGCATCAACAAGCCTCTCTGCTTGAGTGATGGAGTTATCTGTTATGGTGTCATCTTTGTTGCACTGGGCAGGGCAGGGTTCTAGAGCTTATTTGACAGATGAGAGTAGGCAGCAGGGAGGTGAAATGACTACCCCAGGACACACAGCTGCGGAAGGAAAGAGCCCTATTTCAAGCCCCCGTACCCTCCCTCATAGGTATTATGTCCTGCACACAGCACGACATCCAGGATAGGGGCCCTCTGAACTGGCCATAAAATGCAACGATGAAGTTCAGGACCAAGAGGTCAGCTTGAGACCCCTGTGTGCTCAAATAGACAAGGCTTTGGTTTATTCGATATATGTCACCACTATGGACAAACATGTGGCCAAAGTCTTCAGTTGAGGTAGACAGGGGATTAGTAAACTAGTTGAAGAGGAACTTTATTTATGCCCTTGTGGCTAAAGCTAATCATATGGGTTTTAAATGATAGTTCTACTTGAGTACTATGTCTGAAAATGCACTTAAATTTCAATGTGTATGAGTAACTACCAATGTGTATTGCCATTGTCTTGATTACAGATGACTCTCAAACACAGGTCTGAACTGTGTGGGTCCACTTATATGCAGATTTTTATCAATAAATCTATTGGAAATTTTTCTGACAAAAAGAAAATTGATGTGTGTTAGATATACACAGGCTCAGGAAAGGGTCTTTTGTGGTGTGAGATCTACACTGACAGTTCAGCATGAGACTCTGAAATTGCACTGCCTGGGTTCAAATCCTTACTCCACCACTTAGGAGTTGAGCAGGGTGGCTTTCTGGCAAGCACTGGCTTCCTCATGTGTAAGATGGTGATGATGGCAGTGTCTATTTCACAAGGTATCTATCAGTTAAGATGAGCCTTCAGTGAGGCTGTGCTACGCAAGGCACTCAGCACGGGGCCTGGCAAATAGGAGGTACTCCATAAAGATACCTATTACCATAATTAACACACAGACTCTCACTTAAACTTACAAAGCATTATCTTTGCAGCCAGCATATCAACAAATTGTTCTCCCACAACTGTGGACATGAATAATAACTCAGTCTGTAGCTCCTAGATGCCTATTACCTTTGCAAAGCCAGCCTCTGCATTTTGTGGATCTCTATATCCTCTCCCACCCCATCCTGCCCCAGGTGCAGTGCTTAACATTGGAAGGGTCTCTACAATGGTCTGCCCACTCGAACTGAAAATGCCATCCATCAGCTGGGGAACGTTGTTCCAGAGGGATGGCACAATGGCAATGTCTGGGCATAGGGCCAAGGAAAATGAAGCCAGGAGGACCTTCCTGGACATACACCCAGCTGTGACTTCAGCAATGCCCTTTCTGATTAAAGATGGTCCCTTCAGGGAACTTCCTTCCAGGACATGTAATAGTTCATGGGATGCTGATGACACATAGCAAGATTTAATACAATTTATCCTGGGTAGGTCACTTAGCCCCTCACTGACTCAATTCTCATCTCAAAAAATAGGAACAAAAAAAGATGCCTTTTTAGGGTTTCATAAGGATCAAATTTGCTCATGAGTGTGATGCTCTACAAATGTAGACTCTCTCCCTTTCTTTCGCTCTCTCACATGTATATACACACGTAGGCACGGCTTACTAGTAATTGTTTTTTCCATCTTCCCATCCTGACGGGCTGGTGGGAAGACAGGAGGGCCCAGAAATCCCTTTTCCCTACATTAATTGATCCTGTAAAGCTCCCCTCCTGATTTCAGCCTCCAGAGAGAAAGGGCCCGTGTGCTGCTTTCCAGGCAGCAGGAGCTGGATGGTTAAATACGGTGGTGGTGATCCTCAGGACTCATTACCCCAATCAGCTCAGGAAGGAGACATTTTTCAGGTGGGAGATTCATGAGCAAAAGAGACTCCCTTTCTAAGGGCACACACTTCAGAGCTTAGTGCAGAGTGAAGTTCAGCTGTTTGCCCTGGCGGGGAGAGAGCGTACTGCTAACTCCATCCTCCCTGTGCTGGAGTGCAGGCAGCTCCAGGTCAGCTCTGATTCATCAAGACTCTGCTCTTCTCTGGCTTCTCACCTGGCCTCTGGCATCAGCTCCACTTCTAGCACTGTCATTTACAATGCTCAATAAATAACAGCAGCAGCAGTAGTAATAACGTTAATAATAACAGTGTTAATAAGGACTTTGTGTTGGTTGTTTCATTTAATTCTCATGACAGCCCAGCAAAGCAAGTACTATTATTATTTCTGTTGTACAACTTGGGAAACTGAGGCACAGAGAAGTTGAAATGTACCATGTTACAAATTCATATGCCTGATAACTCAGAGCTCAGACCCTGGCAATCCACTCCAGAGTCTAAACTTTTACCTGTACACCTTACTTGTTGAAGGGATGGATGGAAGGCAGAAGGAAGGAGGGAAGGAGAGAGGGAAGGAAGGAAGTAGAAAGGAAGGATGGGTATCTTCTAAGTTGTGAGGATGAAATGAGAGACTGTGTGAAAGAGCATTATAAAACTTAAAGTGTCACAAAAATTCTCAACCATAATGTAAGTTGGTCACAGGGATGGTAGTACAGCATGGAGAGTGTAGCCAATGATTCTGTGACATCTTCCTATGTTGACAGATAGCAACTGCACTAGGGGGAGGTGAGGACTGAATAATATGGATAACCTTTGAATCATTGTGTTGTATACCTGAAACCAATATAAGATTGTATATCAACTATACCTCAATAAAGGAGAAATTAAAAAATTTTGAAGTGTCAAAATGGACTAAGGTATTGTCATTGTTAGACCAAGGGTTGTCCCCTTCAGAAAGAAGTTTGTCCTCTGTGAGCTGGGACTTGAGCACCTCTGGCTGAGACTCCTGGGGCTTTTCCATCCTTCAGTTCCCCCCTGACCCTCCTGCTCTAAGGCTTTTCTCTCCTTCTGGGATCTGAGGGAACAAGGGCACCCCACAGAATTCAGAGATTCAGAGCTTTCTGCCCTCAGCCAACTCATTGCTACGTGTGACTTTGGGGGAGTCCCTTAACCACCCGTATCCATGGGTCCGCCTTTGTCTCTGATGAGAAGATAGCCCCGCCCTGCTGGGCCTTAGGGCTGTGAGGATCTGTGGGACCTTGGTGTCACTGCACTCATTCAGTTACCAGATTTCAAGTGCTCCATAGCCATAGTGACTAGTGGGGACCGTACTGGACCACAGAGAAGCAGAAGTTTGTTTCCATTGCTCAGAACGGTGTATTAGACAGCGCTGCTGCAGAGTTTAAAACTTGTTTACGGTTTTTTCTTATGAGGTAAAACTTGCAAACAGTCTTCTCAGTGGAAGTACGCTCATGCCCTATCCCAGTCAGTCTCACTCCCCAGCCCCTGAGGCAACTGCTGCTTGATTGCTTTTTTTTTAATATAATTTATTTTGGTATCATTAATCTACAATTACATGTGCAATATTATGGTTATTAAACTACCCCCTTCATCAGGTCCCCCCCACCGACCCCATTACAGTCACTGTCCATCAGTGTAGTGAGATGCTATAAAATCACTACTTGTCTTCTCTGAGTTGTACAGCCCTCCCCGTGCCCCCCCAACATTACATCTGCTAATCGTAATGCCCTTTTTTCCCTCTTATCCCTCCCTTCCCACCCATCCTCCCCAGTCCCTTTCCCTTGCTTGATTGCTTTTTAACTGTAAATTCATGTTACCTGTTTATGAAAACCTTTGATTGGCATTGCCAAGGGTCCCTGAAAGCTTGCATCATTTTTCACTCCTCTTGGGAGAACGGGAGAGTCTTGGGACTGGTTTCCATCTCCTCACCTCTTCACTTCACTTGCTGCTTCTACATCCGGCAAGCTGCACAGAATAAAGCCTGTCTCTGGTAACTTGCAGATGGCCTGCCCGCCTCTGAATATATTTCACCACTTGGGACTGGGCTGGACATACTGCTGCTGTGTTTCTTTCGGAGTGTCTGACTGGCATTCCCGGGGCAGGCTTTCTGCCACCATTCGCACAGCTGCCAGGTGAATGGAGGTGGGCAAGGAGAGCAGAGGCTGTCCCCTTCTAAGGACTGCCAGAGAAGGGTTGGTTCAGAGGCCACTGCCCCCAGCCACACCACCCACACTGTTGGCTGCGGGGGGCCCTGTCATGCAGTGGGGATTGCAGGAGATTTGAATCAAGTCTGAGCTGGAAAGCAGAAGCTGCAAATTACTTTTGCCTTAAAATTCTGGGTAAGGGGTGAGGAGCCACATTTTACCTTTTTGTTTCAGATCAGGTGAAAAAATGCTCAAGAAGGAAAAACCAATACACCTCTTTGCACAGATGTTATCACCATGGCTCAGAAAAATTCATAGTCTGCACCCAGGTCAGCTGTACCCATTACCTGCCCAGGGGGTGGCCAGAAAGGCATGGGTATTCTGAGAGCCAGCTAGAAGGACAGGAACTGTGATTCCAGGGGCTCCTGAGCTGGTGGAGAATGACCTTAATTCACTTTTCCTGGGTGAGGGAAGAGGCCTGCTGGGGTGGAAGTGGGAGGAGGGTACAGAGATAAATGTCACATCACAGTGCTCCGAGGCTTCCTGGGCCAGCAAAGGGGATGGGGCTCAACACCCAGCAGGAGGGACCTCTGTGGAAAATCTGGAAACTCTGGCCTCCCGCTGTGTGTTGGGTATGCTCGCTTCTGAGTACTGACTGGCAATGAGGCAGGGATGAAAGGAAAGGGCCTTGAGAGCTGGATCACAGGAGGGGAAGAGAGGGCAGCTCAGGACACTGGGGCCTGGAGGGCAGTCAGGAAGGATGCAGATGGGAGCTGCCCAAGGCGTTGCTGGAGGTGGCAGAGCCCTGAAGCTGATGGGAAGGAAGCAGGCCTGGAGTGGTGATGTGTCGAGGGAGTCGCCAGCAGCAGGAGGACCACAGGCATCCCTGAAGATGCGCGGTGGCCGGGCCAGGAGATGGTCAGTCAGAGTCAGATGTGCAAAGGGAGACCTTTTTGCTCCCTGGGCAGATCCATGAGTGAATGAGAAAGACAGAGACAGAGAGACAGAGAGACAGAGACAGAGAGAGAGAGAATGTGTGTGTGTGTGTGTGTGTGTGTGTGTGTGTGTGTGTGTGTGTGAGTGAGACTGTTGGGGGCTCACCCAGGGGCCTCCATACCTCTATATCAGAGGCTTCCACAGGAAATTAGGAAGTCTTAGAGGTCTGTGTTCAGGAAGGTCCCAGCCTCTTCTCATGGATTTCCCCTCTGTGGCCCTCAAGCCTGTCCATGCAGGGGGCCCCTAGGCCTGTCTGACCCTTTCCACTCCCTATACCCAGACACAGACTCAGAGAGAGAAACTTTCCATCCAGCTGGGACCTCAGAGTCATCAAACAACTGTCACTGAACTTGGGTTTGTAACCTATAATGGGCACCGGTTACCTACAGCTCAGCCCTAGATAGGCCAGGCAGGATGGTCAAATCTTACCCATTCAACAAGAGGCAGGAATAGGGTGTGGAATAGGAGTAGGGCAGTGTTATTATTGGGATTTAATATTATTAAATAAATACTTTCTTAATTTTAATAGTTGGAGCTGTCCAACCATAGATTGGTAGGAACTCAGTAGAAAGGTAGTAAACTCCCTGTTAGTAGCAATAGCCAAGTTGAGACTGGATGAACACTTGGCAGGGATGGTGTGTGTGCATGTGTGTGTGCGTGCATGTGTCTGTGTATGTTAGAGGAGGAATGGCAGTTCACACAACTTGTAGGTTTGCACTAGATTAATGTTCCCATTCATGTACCATCTTCCAGAATTTTTATATATCTGTGACCCATTTCATTGTTCATATACTATTTTTTTCTTTAAATAATTCATTCTTTTGGACAAATATGTATTTAAAGAAAACTGGAAATTAGTACCATCTCTAAAGGAAAGCCAGAATTGTGTGTTACACATGAAGATAATGTTTAAAAATACACCCCCATCACAATGAACTTAAACAGTGTTATCAAATTCTAGCTGGATATCATTCCCTGCTGCACTGCCTAGATCTAAACAGAGAGAGCAAGTTGGAGAGATGCTAGAGACTTGTTCCACGTAATGTTTTCTCCTGAAGATCATCAGAAGGACTGGGAGCAATTTGAAAATTGAACGGCCGTCTCCTGGAGTGAGCCCACCTGCAGCCCCCTGCTGGGGCACCGCTCCAGTCACTGGGACCAGTTGCCCCTTGGTTGTTTAGTGCCCCCTGCAGCCTCATGTGGCCTGGGGAAGACACCCCTTGCTTCTGTTCTGCTACTTGCAAAGCAAGGTATTTGGAGAACAATTGCTAGAGTTCTTTGCAGAATTCCTTCCAACCTCACTCCTACAGGATTCTTCCATGCCTGTATGATTCCTTAGGTGGGCTTTCGTCAGGGAGGCAGACGGGTTGGGGCTGCGTCGGTGCCCTGGAGGCTCCACCCTCAGTGCCTGCTAGCCACACAGGAAAGCCTGCCTCACTCTCAGGATTCTGTCTCCAAACTCTCTTCAGAGCCTCTCCATGCCCCCTCCCAACCCCCATCTTCCCCACTTCCCAGCCTGGCTGCACTGAAAACTCCACGTAGGCTAAATGTCGGTTTGAAAAATAGTATTCCAGAGCCTTTTCACGAAGATGGCGCCGAAAGCTAAGAAGGAAGCTCCTGCCCCTCCCAAAGCTGAAGCCAAAGCAAAAGCTTTGAAGGCCAAGAAAGCTGTGCTGAAAGGCATCCACACCCACAAAAAAAAGAAGATCCGCACGTCACCTACCTTCCGACGGCCCAAGACACTGCGTCTCCGAAGGCAGCCCAAATACCCTCGGAAGAGCGCCCCCAGGAGAAACAAGCTTGACCACTATGCCATCATCAAGTTCCCCCTGACCACCGAGTCAGCCATGAAGAAGATAGAAGACAACAATACACTTGTGTTCATTGTGGACGTCAAGGCCAACAAACACCAGATCAAACAGGCTGTGAAGAAGCTCTATGACATTCTTGTGGCCAAGGTCAACACCCTGATCAGGCCTGATGGAGAGAAGAAGGCATATGTTCGACTGGCTCCTGACTATGATGCTTTGGATGTTGCCAACAAAATTGGGATCATCTAAACTGAATGCAGCTGGCCAATTCTAAATACAAATATTGTCTCCAAAAAAAAAAAGAAAAATAGTATTCCATTAAAAGATTATTGTCTGCCTCCTTACTCAGGCCTCTGAGATGGATGGAGCCTGTCCTTTTTTGATTTGGTTCAGGGGCACTTGCAAAAGAAGGGGTGGTGGACAGGGTGGGAGCCAATCTATCACTGAGAGTTAGGCAGCCGGAGAAGCAGGTTTCATTTGATGCTTTGTTTAGAACTTGGAAAAGCTCTTTGAAATATTTCATCAGCAGGTGGTCGGCCCAGTGATGCCCTGTCAAGCACAGCACCCACGCCAGAATACAGCACTGCCTGACTTGAAGCAAGTTCACAACATGAAAATTAGGCTGGAGAAAGGAAAGGTAAACTGGTAGGTAATTATGCACTTTACCCAGGAAGGGTTTCTATAAGGAAAACTTTAAACAAGCAATCCCTGGTGACTTCTAAATAAAATTCTATTTCTTCCCAGGGTGTGGTAGGGCTTAATAAGATGACCATGTTTCAACCAGATGTATTTTAGAAGTGGATTTCCTCCTGGAAACTACTAATCTGCTTTCTGTCTCTATGGATTTGCCTATTTTGGGCATCTCACAGAAATGGAATCATATAATATGCAGCCTTTTGTTGTCTGGCTTCTTTCACTTAGCATAATGCTTTTAAGGTCCCTCCGTGTTGTAGCATGTATGGGAACCTCATTCCTTTTTATGGCTGAATAATACCATTCCATTGTGTGGATATGCCAAGTTTTATTCACCCATCCATCAGCTGAGAGACATTTGGATTGGTTCTACTCTTTGGCTATTGTGAATAATGCTGCTATGAATATTTGTGTACAAGTTTATGCGTGGACATATGTTTCATTTCTCTTGGGTATATACCCAGGAGTGGAATTGCCAAGCCATGTGGTAGCTCTAAGTTTAACTTTTTGAGGAACTGTTTCCCACAGTAGCTGCCCCATTTCACATTCCCACAAGCAATGTACGAGGGTCCCAGGATCTCTCCATATCCTCACCAGCACTCATCATTGTCTTCTTTGTCTTAGCCATCCTAGTGGGTATGAAATGGTACCTCCTTGTGGTTTTTTTTGCATTTTCCCAATACACACCTCGGACTTGAACCCAAGTCTTTCAGTTCCCAAATCACTGCTTTATCTACAATACCAAAGAACAAAGACGAGAAGCAATGATTTGGGGGAAGAAAAGCATCTTCTTCCACCATTTTCTCCTATTGTGTCTAAGGGAGATGGATTCATTCAAGCCTCCTATATGAAGACTACATTGAGCACAATAAGATGGGACAGCCTGTTTTAGATGATATAAAAAAGCTCAGACCAAAATAGACTTAAGAAGGTGACGGCAGAGAGGATTCCTTGGCAATGTGGAACCAGTTCATTTAAGATGCGATAGTAATAACAAAGCACAAGCTATAATAGTACCCCATAGACAATAGATATTCGTGCTGCCAACAGAGTACACTAGCATAGTGATTCTCAAGGGTGTGTGCCTACCCATCTCTTCCCTCCTCCTTCCCTTCAGCCTTCCAAGAGGTCCCCTGAGCTGTACAGCCATCATCTCCACTTGGGCTGGGTCCTGGGGCAAAATCAGTGCTGAGAACCACTGCTCTGCATTTCATCACTTTCTAAGTGAATTACCAGCCAATTTAAGTCTTTTTCAAAGGGCAATTACCACAGTTTTTAACCTTTGAATCCTCAGTGCCTGGCATATAATAGGCTTTCAACAAATGCTTGTTGAATACATTCATCTATCCATTCAACAAATATTTATCCAGCATCTACTTTGTGCCAGGCACTGTTCTAGGCTTGAGGATTCAGCCATGAATAAAACAATTAAGAATTCCCTGCTCTCAGGAGGCTTATATTCTAGTGGATGAATGAATAAAGTATACAGATTTGTGTTTGAGGAAATAAATATGAAAGGAATAAGGAAGCTTTACATGTTACATAGAACAAAGGATTATATTCATGAAGAAATAATAATATAACCACATAACAACAGCTATGTGGTGGCCATGACTATGTTCTAAATTACATATATGTATGTACATACATTATGATGTATGTGAGTATTTTATATATAATATATATGAGGATTAAATGGAATTATCATCTCCACTTTATAGGTGATAAAACTGAGGCCCAGGACTTCCGGGAAGATGGCGGTGTGAGCAGGGCGGCAGAAATCTCCTCCCAACACTATATTTATCTACGAAAACACATCTTTTCCTAAAAGAGAGACGAGAATACACAGGAAAGCGCACAGCGTGCAGCTGCACCCGAGGGCACTCGGCACCCCAAGAGGCGGGTAAGATACGGAGCCGCGACCCGGCGGGACCCGAGCCCTCCCCCACCCCAGCGCACCGGCGGGAGGAGAGGATTCAGAGCCGGGAGGGAGTGGAAGTGCACCCCGCGAAGTAGCCAGCCCCAGGGATCTGCGCGGGGAGCGCTGACCCACATTGCGCAGTGCAGCGGAGATTGGAGAGACAGAGGGGCAGGATCTGAGCGGGGAACGCGCCAGGGTGCTTGCAGCCGGCTCCCGGGAAGGAAAAAAAAAAGTGCGCGCTTTCTTCAGCGGTCTTAAAGAGACAGGAGCCCAGCGGAGGAGCCGGATCGCCCCAGCACACTCAGCCCAGCAGGCTGGGAGTCCTGGGGAGTTTCAGACGCCTTAGCTGGCGACTGAGGAAGCGTAGCCATACTTAACACTTCTCACTGAGATCAACAGCCTCCTATTCGTTCCCACCCCTGCCAGAGCGATAAAGGGCCCTGCGGAGCGGCACAGTCACAGCTGTGGAATAGTGGGGCAATAGCGCCACCTAGAGCATTCCCACAGAATCTACGTCCGGTGGGCATTTTTTTTGTTTTTTGTTTTGTTTTGTTTTTCTTTTCTTCCTTTTTTTCTTTTTTCTTTCTTTCTTTTTTTCTTTTTTTTCTTTTTTTCTCCTTTTTTTCTCTTTTTTTCTTTTCTTCTCTTTTTAAAGTCTTAAAGAGCCCAGCTGACATACGTGGCAACTATCAGTGACCAGATTATACAGCCATGAAAAGACAGAGGAATATGGTTCAGACCAAAATCAACCAGACAACCCCAGAGAGGGAGTCTGAAGGGATGGAAATGCACAGCCTCCCTGAAAAAGAATTTAGAATAAAAGTAATTACCATGCTGATGGACCTACAGAGAAATGTGCAAGAGCTGAGGGAGGAAGTGAGGGAACTGAGGAAAGACAATACAGAGATCAGACAAGCGATCGACGGGCTTAACAGCAGAATGGATGAAATGCGAGAGACTGTTAATGGAATAGAAAACAGAGAACAGGAGTACAGAGCAGCTGAGGCAGAGAGAGATAAAGGATTTCTAGGAATGAAAGAATATTAAAAGAGAACTGTGTGACCAATCGAAACGGAACAATATTTGCATTATAGGAGTACCAGAGGAAGAAGAGAGAAAAAGGGATAGAAAGTGTCTTTGAAGAAATAATTGCTGAAAACTTTCCCTCGCTGGGGAAGGAAGTAGTCTCGCAGTCCACCGAAGCTCATAGATCTCCCCACACAAGGGACCCAAGGAAGACAACACCAAGACACATAATAATTAAGATGGCAAAGATCAAAGATAAAGACAAGGTATTAAAGGCAGCTAGAGAGAGAAAAAAGATCACCTACAAGGAAAACCCATCACACTATCATCAGATTTCTCAACAGATACCTTACAGGCCAGAAGAAAATGGCATGATATATTTAAAGTTATGAAACAGAAGGGTCTCGAACCAAGAATATTGTATCCAGTACGATTATCATTTAAATATGATGGAGGGATTAAACAATTTCCAGA
>JAVSCE010018369.1:0-109535 GCA_032199065.1 Smutsia gigantea
TCTGTATTTCTGAGAGGCACCAGAACAGCCACATAAAAATGACATTTTTAGAATCATGTTTTCTACAAAGCAATTTCCCACTTATGCATTTTTCTGTCTCAAAATTAGTGAAATTATTATTGAATATATTTGAGTCCTGGGAATAACTCTGAGATTCAAAAGGAATGCTCTTTTCTTCTCTTTTTCAGATGCTGAAGTATTCCTCCAAGGAGACTGGGTATGAAGGATGGTTAATCTGATGGAATATCTTTTTAATTCAATTATTAAAATTATAAAAATATCAATTTCAGTGCTCTCCAAGTTTGGGATTCACAAGTTTTTTAATGATGGAATAAATGCATACTAATAATAAAACAATCCTTTCTGATTTGTTCAGTTATAGCTCCTAACACAAACCTGGTTGGATTGACTGATTTTTTCTTTAAGTCTGTTTATTCACTGATGTACTCCAAGTGTTTAGAATAGTATCAGATACATAGTAGGCATTCATGAATTGTTTGTTGACACAAGGTTTAAGAAATTTATTCTAAGAGGATGAATAGAAAAGTCCAAAAGGAAAGCTAAAATGTTCTAGGCAAAATGCAACTATTGTCTTTTAAAATAACAAGTGGCAAGAATTTACCCTAAGAATACAGGATCCCAGATTCAAAAAGACTTATGCACCCCTTTGTTTACTGCAGCACTATTTACAACAGCCAAGAAATGGAAGCAACCTAAGTGTCCATCAGTACATGAATGGATAAAGAAGATATGGTACATACACACAATGGAATATTATTCAGCCATAAGAAGAAAACAAATCCTACCATTTGCAACAACATGGATGGAGCTAGAGGGTATTATGCTCAGTGAAATAAGCCAGGGGGAGAAAGACAAGTACCAAATGATTTCACTCATCTGTGGAGTATAACAACAAAGCAAAAACTGAAGGAACAAAACAGCAGAGACTCACAGAACTCAAGAATGAACTAATAGTTACCAAAGGGAAAGGGACTGGGGAGGGTGGGTGGGAAGGGAAGGATAAGAGGATTAAGGGGCATTATGATTAGCACACATAATATGGGGGGGGGCACAGGGAAGCAAGTATAGCACAGAGAAGTTTACTATGCTGTTGGACAGTGACCATAATGGCGTATATGGTGGGTACTTGATAATAGGAGCAATGTAGTAATCAGAATGTTGCTCATGTGAAATCTGAGCATAAAATTGTGTATCAATGATACCTTAATAAAAATAAATAAATAAAATAACAAGAGGCAAAGAAATAAAATGTGACACATGGGAACGGTGTATTTACAGCAGAAAACCTGCATATCTGGTATACTGTATACTGTTGTGCTCTCCTTACTTACTGTATCTGCAGCAGTGAGATTGATACCCAGTCCTCCAGCTCGTGTGCTTAGCAGGAACACAAAGATGTCATTCCTGCAGAAGAAAGGGATATATTAAGAGTAAAAATTGAAAAATAAAAATATCATGTGGCAAAAAAGAGGGATCTCTGAATACAGAACAATGTCTAGGGCTAGAAAGAGTTTTTGGTGGTTACCCAGGCCTGATGCATGTTTCTTTGATGCATTGTACAAAGGTGCTCGGTTGCTAAATTCAAGCCACAGTCGTCATCTTCCAATTTGCAGATATGCTTTTGCTGTCTACTAATACTGACTGATAGGCAATACAATTATCAACATGGAGCAAATAACAGAAAAATATGTTATCATGGAAGCAGAGACCTCTCTATATAATAGTCATAATTTTAACAAGTCAACCCATTCCTAATTCATATCGAAGAGATAAATGAATCAGCTTTTCCTGGTGTTTCTCCCTAGAATCATAACTTCCAATAATTTGGAAACTAATGATTTTAATTCCAAAGCACTCATTTTTAGATGAAGAACTACAGTCCTAGAAAAATGACCTAAGGTTAGGACTAAGACTCAGGTCCTAACTTTGATGTATTAAGTTGAACTTAGGATCAATCTATGAAGACAGACTTAGTTGAAAAACGAATACCAAGAGAAGCCCTTACACAAAACAATCCAGTACAGTTTTCTCAGTGTCCCTTTACATCCTACATCTTTTTAAGGAAACCTAGAATTAAAATAAACCAGTAGGTGCCACTGTCACTCATTCAAGCAAAAAATATTTACTGAATTATCTTCTAGGAATAAGCCCTATGCCAGATCACAAAGAGCAGGCTTTGACTATAAGATTTATCTACGTTACACACATACAATTAGGAGATCAGTCTGAACCCAGTTCTTGAAGATAATATACTTTAAGATTATTTTGCACTTTTATGATCCTGGCACTTGAGGTTATGTTATTTTCCAGAACATTTCTAAAGGAAAAGGGCTGCAGATACTGGTAAGCAAACTTCACAGTGCTCTAAATCAAGCTACGAATCCTTTTTCTTCATGACTAAAATGAGGAATACAACTGCAAGTTCATATAGATCAGTGTTATTCAAACTTCAGGCCATACCTATCATGAAATATTTGGTGGCTCTGGACCTCATTAAAGAAATAAAGAAACAAGGCAGATTAGAAAACATTATAATACATCACAATCAAAAGGATAAATACTGTTTTGTGATATTTCAGATATGTAAAATGCATTTTAATCTGTGGGTTCCAGTAAAAAAAAGGAAAAAAAAAGGCAACACTGACATGGGGATGCTCTCATCCCTGGATGCTGTTCTTCCTGGTGGAGTCACTTGCTGAAGGTCTGCTCTCTGGACTGTAAAATGTGGATGCTCTGAACACAGTTGGAGTGACTAACTGATAAGATATCAACAGCAAACGTGAATGTCAGTGAAGGAACTATTTTGAAATAAGCATCCTGGTTAATTACTAAGCTGAGTAGGTCCTAGTAGAAAACTGTCCATTATTTCTATTCAATTAAGTATAACTTTCCTAGAGGCAGTCATGGATAACAGCATGTTTGGAGGCTTCTCATAGGGCATGATTCCAAAGCTCTGTACTTTCACAAAAGTTCTACTCATTAATCCTTGAATTTTACCATGAAGTTTAAACGTTTTTATTTATTTAATTTACATCATGTTATCTTTTGTGGTTAAATCATACAGGGCAAACCAAGATGTTAAAAGTCATATGTCTACTTATATTTTCCAATAGATATGGGATGATATAAATGGAAGCCTGCTATCTTACAGCCCATAGGAGAATATTTTAACCACAATAAGCCTTCAAATAAGAATTGATTGAGCTTTCCAAAGCTGTACTAATCTCCATAGAGTGAATCCTTCCAACTCTGGCCCTGAGAAGATTGCTCTTCCCTGTATATCTCCCTCTCCTGGTTTGGTGGGTACAGAGGCAAGGAAGGCGCAGTCTTCTCTCAGATACCTGTGTGAGAACTGACTGAGCTGCCCAATTGCTAGTATTGTTTTGCTAATTCCTAAAGAAGTCCACAGCCTGAGTTTAGGGTGGAAGGCAGGGGAACACGGCTGGGACACAGAGAGAAGTAGAAAGCAGTTGGGAACTGTAATAGAAGAAAGGGTCAGGAAGAAAGATGGGTAATTTCCATAGTCTAGGCAGCCAGAGAGATAAATCCCTAGATGGGGTAATCACTTACAAACAGTGACTATATACAGAAAAATCAAATGGTGACTACAGACAGAAAAAACACTAGTGAAAGGAATCTAGATAAAAATAAGTTAATAGCAAAACTGAGAAACATATTTGTAGAAAATGTTTTTTTGTGATATTGACTATTTTTAAGAGGATGCCTTTTAATGATGAGGTAGATAGTAAGTAGCAAGATTTGGTAACATTCAATGTAATTTTTATCATACTGTAATGTTAAAACAAGGGTTACAGAAACCTTGGGTTGTTAAAACAAATCAGTTCCATCCTGGATCATACTACTGAATCATTTATAAACAAAAACATGTAAATTAAACTGCTGTGAAGTTCCTTTTACTTAATAAATCTAGTATTTATAATGTGAATTATTAATGTTTTGGGGGCTCTAACTAAACAGAAGAAAGAAGAATCCCAGAAGGCAATACGATGGTTTGGGCGCCCTCTAGGGGGTTGAAAGGGAATCTCAAATCAAGGTCTGTTGGAAAAGGCCTTAGAGACGAGGTTTTGTGGGGGTAGGGCTGTGGGGCGGTAGGGGGAGTTTCTGTGAAGGAGCCTAGCCTATGAAATCATGTAGCAAAGGCCTGTCTAGGTCTCACCCTTACTCTTTAGTTAATGATCCATGAGGCTACTTTGCACCAAAATACCCAAATAGTGCTGGTAGGTAGCCTAGCTGACTACAGTAAAGATGTGCTCAATGACTGAAAAAGAGCCAGAATGAAAGATGGCCCTGGAGCTCTACAACACTCTCAACCAAGAAAGAAAAAGCCACACTAACACTCACTTTTTCTGTTTTCCAAAGGGTCACTATGAGTGATCAGATAATAGGGGTAAGGGAGGGGAAGGGGTCCATTTGATAAAGGTCATGGGGTAGGAGGAAGGGAAGCAAAGGCCAAGGCACCCCAGAGCAAAGACCTTGTGAATGGCTTCTAGGATCATGCACTGGTCACATGTTCTGAATGTTGTCCAGTCAGGACATCCTGGCCAAACAGTCTTTGGTCTCAGTCAGACTCTTTCCTGGAAGGATCACTCATAAATAAATCTTGTATGAAGGGAATGTAAATGGCTTTTTATAGGAGTTCTTGTTTACTCTGGCTGACCTTTGAGCACAGGGCTTTCTAGTTGAAACTACAATTTCTTCTTTTGATGTCTTTTCATTAATAATAATGAAAATATTTGGCAAGGCATGCTTTTGATTTTAAAAACACCTGTCTTTTCTTTGCATTGGGCTATTGCAGCCATTCAAATTTCTAGGTTGAGAACTTTCTGCCCATTTGGAAGGGTCTACCAAATAAGCTTCCTGTATGCATAGGCACAGTTCAGATTCTATATATGAGAAGTAGATTATTTCTTAGCTATAATCCCAACTCTAATCACCTAGGTCATAATGTAGGCAGGGGAGGAGACCTTAGTCTGTTTTTTTTTTTCATTTTGCCTAATATTAGATAATAGGGTGTTAAAATTATGGTTACTGAAATATTGAATCTAAATAAAACCATTCTCTAAGTAATTCTCAGTTGCAGGGTTTGAGAGCTCAAGTAAGGTTTCCCAGGAAAACTGTGTAAAATAAGATATTTACTAAGCAGATCTAGGACAATTTAGTCTAAGTTTTTCACAATCACTGTGTGGCACTGCGATTGCCCAGCAACTGTTTCACAAGTTAAATTAAGAATTTTAATAGTAATAAATGAGCTACATCTACTGATTTTTTAAACTAAAAGGTCACTGTAAAATATACTGGGCCCTGGATCTCACAGTCCAGTTTTCTGGGAATTGTGTTGGCTAGAAAAACAGCTGTAGCTCTACAACTCAAGCCCAAATCATTAGAAGTCAACTACACCCTGGTTGGATTCTAAATCAGTAGAACTTTCTACAAAGCAATGTGATAATACCTTCACTCAGTAATTTTCCTTATTTGTATCTTTAGTAAGAAAATCATCTAAAATGGTGACAAAGCATTATAAACAAAGATATTCACTCAACATTTTAATAGTAGAAAAGTGGTATATATACCCAGTGTAATGGAATATTGATCATTAAAAATAATGATTACAAAGACTTTTTAAATAACTTCTGAAGATGTCTATGACACAACGTTTAGTGGAAGAAATCAGGATACACAATCTTATTTACAGTATAGTTTCAGTGTATAAATATAACCACACACACACACTAAAGAGTAGAGGGATATAACTAAGAGTTGGAGATCTTAGACATAGTAAAATATGTTACATTTGATTTCAGAATCAAGAAGAGATAGCTGGTAAATTTTTCGGGGTTGGGAGGGAGCACAATATGGTGGGCTAGGAAGTACTCTATTCTTATTATATACCAATTAAAATAATCAATATAAGAATCTGTCAATAGCTCTGCTAAAATGCTAGGTTGGGCCATCTGCATGGTTGCTCCAAGGTAACAAAGTGAAACTGGTCCAAAGCAGATCTTCCCTTCCATTGTTGATCACAGCCCCTGAATTCAGATGTAGTTTCAACTTAGGGGTTATTGGCCTGAGTATACACTGTGAACCAGAACTTAAGGATGTATCTTACCCATGCTCCACTGTAGATGATCATACAACAGGAAAAATTCTCAATCACAGAGGGCAGCCTATGTTGAACTATGGATTTGTTTTATGCTAAACTGTTTTACATCTTAAGTAAACCATGTTTAAAACTGAAATGAAACAAAAAATTGTGACCTAATTTCAAATGGCTATGTGCTTATTTTCTTCCCAGGAATTCTAAAGTTAAATATTAACAGACTACACAAGTAAAGGCCAGAAATCCAGATTTTTTCTGATTTACAGAACATTAAGATCTACTCTACTCCCTCGTTCTCCACGTCTAAGGAAGAAAACTAAGGGTGGAGTTCAGTAGACCTGTCACTACTAACGGAGCTTGGCTTTCTCCTTGGGGAGGAGCAGTAACCAGACTCTGCTTATTAAAACCTGCACTTAGGATAATTATGGCTCTGTAAGCCATCAGCATCCAGCAGGCAGTATGTGAAATTTCATAGGCTCATTATCAGGTGGGAGAAGTACTGTAACTGAGAGTGGCAAGCTGAACGGAATGCACACTACTGCAATTTGCCATATTGCATTGTACTACCACAAAGCTAGAGGGAAGGCAGGAAAAAGGAAGGTTTTCTTTTTAAAAATTTACACAAAATGAAACAGGTAAGCAAAAACAAACTAAAAATCAACTGTAAGTCAACACCCTGAGATAGCCACTGCTAACATTTGGGCATAAAGCTGTATGGACTTATTTCTACATAAGCAGTGATTTTGGTTCATACTCAGAAATCCTTTCCCTATTGCCAAAAAACAGGGACTAATTTGGTAAGAAAGCCTATTTGAACAGGAAAATTACAAAGTATTTATTTTCTCTCTTTCTCACTAAGATCTGAACCACTTCTAGCCTCTTAAAATGGCAGAACTATATCATAACCACCTAACAACCTGAGATACACTGGCATTACTTTTAATCTCAAGCACAGAGGAAAATCAACAAGAATTTTTGTAATTCCTATTAGCATTACCTGTTCTGAAAATCAGCAACCATGTCCCGCCTTTCTGAAATCTTGGATGAGCCATCAAGCCTCATGTAGGTATGTTTCCTGTAAACCATATATTCCTGCCAATTAAAGTACAAAAATATAGTAAGTCTGACGCAATTACTGTATTCTAATTCCCATAAACTTCATCTTCTACTTTCTATCTCATCCACACTGGGATTAAGTCACTGTATCCACACTGAGGAGAAAACAGTCTCAAAAGTATAGGAATTTAATCTGTAAATGAGCTTGTGTGTGAAAATGAAGGGAAACCTGAAGATTACAACCACCCTCAATTTCAATTTAAAATTTTATTCCTATAGATTCTTACAGGTTTCATGAAAAACAAAAAAACCAAATCAAGTAAAATCACCAAATAAAAATGGCTTTTCAGTCACCAACCAAATGTCTCTCACAGCTATGGAATATCCAGTTTTCTTTCAGTAACATGCACCCTAATGTTTCTCCCCAGCAAACCTTGCTGACCGAAGTCCTTGAATTTACAACCTAAGCTTCCTTCTAGCACAGCAAGCATTACTGTTAATGGAGGCCTAAGCATCAGAGTGGACATAAGACAAGGTAAGTTTCCATTGCAAAGACTTTTCCTGACAATCTGCAAGAGGAATTACAACTTTTAAAGAATGGACTAGAGACTTCAAGAGACGCAATGGATATGTGTCTCCATTCTTCAAAGCTGCAACTCCTGTGTAGATGATGTCCAAATGAGCAAGGCTTTCCTTCTTACCCCTGATTTTACAGATTACACTTCAGAAATTCCACTTGTAGAGAATCTATTATTAAAGCTCAACACAGCTGCCTATTTATAAGAAACACAATGAAACAGTTAATTTCAGTTCTAAAATAACTATTCTCTATTGAAAAAGACTAATAATTTCTACATTTGGAAGACGTTTGTGTTTACTAATTTTCTGTGGTCAGAAAATTAAATGTATGTTTTATTGCAATACTCTTGTAGCTCTTTGTCTGGCTGGGTATTTCAGCACACAAGGTCGCTACAATTTGGTATAGCTGCTGCAGTATATGTGGCAGCCTACTCTTAGAGCAAAAGGGTGCCAAAAGCCCTTCAAAAACCCTCTGTCTGTGAAGGGAAGCTGGTCAACAAAGTAGACAAGCTCATCAAGGCACACGTCTTCATGGTTTTCTACACACACACACACACACACACACATATATGTATATATATATATATATTACCATTTCTTTCTGTCTTCAGGTGGTTAAAGGCTTTGATAATTAAAGAGGGGCAGAAAATATTCAAAGTAAGCTTCAAGTTCACATTTAGTGGTGTAACTCTACAATGAGACTGGGTTAATGGCAGAAGAGTAGGGAGTGTTTTGGATAAGGAGGACTTAAGGAAAGATGAAGAAATGACTGCATGATGATGGTCTTTAGAGGTTCACTATACCTTGACAGCTAATCCAATCAGGGGCTGTTGCCATTCAGAACAACAAAATGACTAGATTACACCCAGAGACATCCTGCAAGTTTGGACTTGAACCAATCATGAGCTTCCTGCACAGGTAATCTTTTGCCTTTTAAACCAAAACTTTTAACCTCAGTGAGAACACTGATGCATGAATCTTCTTGTAGATCTTGCTGTTCACATCAGTATTAAGGTCAGCACAACACCATAGATATTAATCCTAGACCATAATCAAACCAACGCTGATTACAGAAAGCCTGTTACTGAGGCAACAGAAGCGAATCTTTTCCTTTTACTGCTTTAAGCCCTTGCTCTCCCACCCAGGGGAGTAGTGGAATTTCAGAAGGCTTAGATGAATTTAGATCCTATTTCAGTAAATAGCTTCAAAACAAGTAAATGGACATGGAAAAAGCAATTAAAAAGCAGAATAGGGGAATGTCTATATCCTCATACCACAGAAACACATCTAAAAGATAAAGACTGAGATAAAGCAATTCAATATTCCTTTTGTTCACAAATTTTGGCTATACCAAAGCTCTTTTAGATGACTCTCTAAAATTCTAGGCTGTTAGAATAATTTAATCAAACATTCTGATAGAAAGAAATACCTAATTTCTTTCAACGATTAATTTCAGTAACTCTGCTGACTTCCATTCTTAGTCCAGTTTTCTTATGATCCTAAAAACATCTGATTTAGTATAAAATTCAATTCTATTTTGTTCAAATAAAAACACAAATTCTAACAACAAATATTTGATAGTACTCATGGAAGTATTAAAAACATATTCAAAAAACCTCTAAAAAAAAGAACCCTCTATCTCCACTTAATTAATCTCTACATCCAAAGGTTTTCTAAGAGTCATCTTAAAAGCCTTGCTGAATACATTCTTTTCAAAGCCAACAGCTCTGACCTGGTTATTTAGAAACTATTCTGAGTTTTGCAGTTATCTTTTAAAGATGGCACAACATTCCCAGTCACCCAATTCAGTCCCATGTCTGAAGACACTGCTGGATGATTATCACTTACTATGCGGTTTGTAGGGTCTGTGTCATGCTTACCACTTTTGTGCATTAAAGAGGGCTTATGCTGCAGAAAGATCAACCATTACTCAGTCCTTCCTTACACTTCCTTACACTAAGGATATCTCTTATCCAAGTCAACGTTTGTTATTTAGGGAAGACTGAGAAAACTTGATCTACCAATATAATTAAATTTCCTGGAACCTTATAAGCAAGAATTCCTTTTGTTCCACTTAAAGCAGCAAAGAAAGAAAAGAGAAGCCAAGCATAGATCTTTTTCCCCTCCTTTCAGTGTCTATTTAATTAAACAAATATGAACACCAGCACTCTCAGGTGGATTCTCGTGGCTCAGTAACTGCTAACCAAAGTAAGTTCTAATACTGATTGAACTAATAAAATTAAAATTGTGGCTTTTAACAGTGAGGAAGTCTTGAGACCTATACAGTTCTAGTGGATACTATTTTTAAAACTTAGGAAGCCAAAGGGGTTATGGACAAGATGTACTCTTGGCATCTGAGTAGTGATTCTCAACCAGGATTAAAAATACATGTGCCTGGAACCACCCCAGGGATTCTGAGTCTGTAGGTTAGGGTGAGGGCAGGAACTGGTTCATTTATTTTTTGGTATCATTAATATACAATCGTATGAGCAACATTGTGGTTACTAGATTCCCCCCATTATCAACTCCCCACCACATACCCCATTACAGTCACTGTCCATCAGCGTAGTAAGATGCTACAGAGCCACTACTTGTCTTCTCTGCGCTGTACTGCCTTCCCCTTGCCCCCCGCCATTATGTGTGCTTATCATAATTATTTTTAAAAAACTCGAAGATGATTGCAATATCCTATATCTGCAGCTGAGAATAAGTACTACAGGGGAGAGGTAGGGCAAGGTCCTTTAGAAACTTGGTATTTCAGCCTGGCTTACAGATGAGCAACACCTGAATTTTGTTAGAAATGCAGAATTGAGGGGCAAACCCCATCTAGTGAATAGAATTTGCATTTTAACATCTGTGAGTTATAAATATATTTAAGTTTGAGAAACACTATTGTAGAACCTATCTTTATGCTATTTTTAAAGCACTGGACTACTTTTTTTCAAGCAAAATCTTATATGGAACTCAGTAGTAGAAAATAGACAAAAAACCTTACTATTCTGGTTGATGAAGAAGGACAGGGAGTCCAGAGCCCACCTGCTTAATCTCTACCTAGGTCTCCCGTCCTCTAGCCCACCCATCAGTTTGAAAAACACTGTCTAAGAATGCAAGTTGAGAAGAGAGGTCAGTTGTGGATCAGTGGCATGCAAAGAGAGGTATCAGCACAACTCAGTACCAGTTTCAGCCAGTATCTCTCACTCCTTTCAAGATTACTAAAGAAAAGCAAACATTAACACACCCAAAGATGAATACAAAAGGACTAGGTTCATCTGAAGTAGCAGTGATGATGATGGCTACCATTTCCTGAACATTTAATAAGTGACGATCACTATTGTTAAGAATTTACCTGGTTTTGCTTACCTAATTCTCACTACAGCCTTTAAGGTGGGTGTTATTGTCACTTCTGTTTTACAGGTGCTAGTCTCTGAAGTGATATAGACAGTAGATAATGGAGCTAGGATTGGAACTCAAGTAAAAGACTGGCTCTAGAGCCTTTGGCTTACTCCCTCTATTGTTCCCACATGGAACAGAAGCTCACCATCACTAGGGGAAAAAGGGCATGGGGAGAAGCCCCACAGGTTCCTTATATATTCTGTCCATACCCCCATCCATCATCATCATAAAGAAGGATAACTGGGTACTTGAAAAGGCAAATGTTTATATAACCCTAACAAGAACCTTCCATTCTGAGTCTTTTTTTTTATTTCAAAGTTGCCTCTGATACTCATCTTAACCCAATTTCACTTTCATAAAACAATTTGGAGGAAAGACTCAGTATGATCCAAAAACCTGCAGAGCTGGTATAACTATATTTTTCTGAACATGCCCCTTTCTGTCTCTGGGGTATATCACCATCAAAAAGTAAGGCTCCTCTTAATATCTATTACGTCCTCTGTTGTTCAAGCAAATTGCAAGCTGCTGACTTGGCAAGTAACACAGCCCAGTGTATGAAATATGGCAGTCATTCTCCCCTTTTCTAAAACAAGCGCTCTGGAGTAAGACCTAAACATCACCAAGGTCTTGTGTATAGGTTTACTATAATCTGCCTCCACCCTACTTGTGTTATTCTCTTTTCTACTATACCATAAGCTCCGGTCACATGGAACTACTCTCCTCAAAAATCTTGTACTTTCCCATCTCTGTGCTTTTCTACATCTAGCTTCCTTAGTAAAGAATGCCCTTGCCCTTTGTGGGTAAAATTGTAATATTTCCAGAATATCTCGCCTGGCTTTAGTACATCTGCATATCAATAGGCATTTAGAGGTGGAAAGAAGTATGGCTTTAGTGCATTTGCATCATTCCTCAGGGGTGGAGAGAAGTTCATCTCCATATCAATGGGTAATTATCTGGGCAAGGAGGGCTTATCTGTACTCGAGAGGAGAAAGGAGGGCCGGTTTTGCTTCTCCTAGAATAGGAAAGAGAGAAGGGCCCAGACTGCAGTTTGTAAGCAATAAACGGATTTTAAACTTTACTTTTCCCTTTGACTGATTTCGGTTTTTAGAGGTATTTTGCCCTGGGATTTCCTCTCCCCGGACTTACACCGTTGATGGTTGAAATTCTACTTAAGTTCAGTTCAGGTGTCACTCCCTATGTGAAGTCTTCCTTAAGTGACCCATTTAGAAATAAATGGATCCCTCTTGCTATTGTCAGCTATGTTTATGCTTCATTTTTGGCATTAGTTGTCAGAGTATACGTCATAATTGTGTGTGTGTGATACATACCCTTCACTAGATACAGTCTTTGAAGTCAAAGACCACATTTAACTGATATTTACATCTGCCTCGCACAATGCCTGCTCACAGTTGGCATGAAAAAGAAATGAACTAAATAGAATAAATACAGAGAGGTTGTAAGCTGACGTATTTCCTTCATTCCTATGATCTAATAAAAATGCTAGTTAACACAGCATTAGACTCATAGACACTGAGAAGTGACTAGTGGTTACCAAGGGGGAGAAGAGTGACCAGGGTGGGGGTGGCAGGGGAAGGGGGACTCCTGAACCACTGTGATGTACATTTGATAAAATTAAAAAAAAAAAAAGCTAGTTAACAGTGACCATAATTTGCTATTCACTCCATGAAGCAGTTTAGATTCCCCAGCTTCCCAGTATATTCAGAATCACAGCTCCCAAAGGTAACTTGGAGTTCTAAGAGAAGCCAGCTCATAAATGATATAATGTCTGTTCAGATGAATCATTCATCAGCAGGTACTTGCTGACTTGGCAGTATCTCAGCTATGGATTATCTGGATATAACTCTGCATTGCACTATTTTCATATATTGGTGCAGTTCAGATTTGTCTGGTTTTCAGTACTTAACAATGTATTACATAGAGCACTGGCTGACCCCTTCCAAGTACTTTCGCACTGCATAGAAAATACTTAAGTTTATTTCCTTAAACTATAGACCCAACTGTTTGATTTAATAGGAATGAGCCTTAAAAGAGATGATGCAGAGATAATAATATAAGTTATCTGTAGTAAGTTAAAAGCTCTCTGTAACTACCACACAATAACAAGGGGCAGGAGGGTGTCCCAAACTAGGGTAAAAATGGTGGTGGTAGGAAAAGTTTTGTCTGATATCAGCTGACACTACCATCACAACTGCACAGGGGCCATGTCTGTGTCCACAGTACCTCCATCAGTCAAGCCGTAACAGGTGACTCAGTAAACATGAAGTAACAACATAACATTCAGTGATCTCCTATACCCTCCCCTATTTATGTCCTTGACTTCTGCCCATGGCACCCTAAAAATTCCTGGCCCTGAAAATCAAGCAAGTCTTCTTTTTGATAAAACATTTCTGAATACAGAATTCTATTTGGGAGAAGATCAGACATATTCACAAGAAATTTAAATTAAGCCATATCTTCGCCTAAGAGAAAGACGCTGTCAATCACTTTTAGAAAATACTGAGCAAATACTAAGCACTCAAAACTAGTATTTCTCACAAAATGAAAACCCAGCCATATATGTGAATTTTTACTGTCTTTGAGTTCCTCTAAATCCCAGAAATAGTCAATGTTAAGGAACGGAAAAACCCCAAAAGGCTGTTGGATGCAAGAGATGCTGCATGCTCTACAAGTTATACAATGGAGCTTCAATGCCACCTTGAGTTTCTAGCTCTTATTCTACTGGAAACTTTTTCCCTCTTTGATACACAGGGTACAACACCTCAAGGGAAAAAGAGAATCCTGAAAAAATGTTTTTTAAAATCCAAAACACAAAAACATCTTGAGAATGAAAAGCAAGGCGAGGGTCAAGGTATTTTTTTTTTTTTAAAGAAAAGGTCATGTGTACTCAAGGAAAAGCATCTATACAGAAGCGTCTTTCTATAACATGATCTGTAGGGTTCAGGCACCAGGTCATGTTTTAAACCTGAAACATGGCTCCAGTGAATATTTACAGTGAAGGCTCCCATTATGAAAGTGGCTGAAAAACTTAAAATACTTTTTGAGAAGGTAAAGAGATGTAGACCTAATTCTGCACTACCCAAGATTCACAATACATTTACGTTTCACTAAATGATCAGACGTATAATAAACATGGTAGGCATTAAACTAACTTGATGAGAGCTAACCTCCTAGAATATAGTTCGAGTAAATAATATTAAATAGATACAGAAATGAACTTTCAGGAAATGTAATGTTGAAGGAAAAAGAATAGCATAGCATTAAGGAAACCAGACAATGGTTTCATTTTAGTTTCTCAGTAAAACATACAAACTGGCTGCAATAATTTCTGGCTTTAGCATCCTAGATGCATGTTATACACATGGCTAAGGAATGTTAGCACTTGTGGAATTCAGGCTTTAAATCTCTTTTCCCTAATTTAGAATTCCCCATAGAGAGATGCAACTACATTTAGAGAAGATTCTCCAGCTGCCACGTTTACAAAGCCTACTTACAAAGTCTACATCACCCCACCCCTCCAAAAGATCTGATGGATTACAGAGAGTTAGGAAATGACCCCGGGAGGGTAAGGTTTACAGCATTCATCCTGAACAAAATTAGTTATCACACTTTGAATTATTAATTTTGGTAATATTTATGAGTACTTGTTTATAAGTACCTAGAAGTATGCAATATACAGAATAAGGAAAATGCAGGACTGTATCAGACTTAAATGACACAGACTCACCTTCATCTACCAGAGCTAGCTTCTATGTTGGTGGCTCACCCAGCTTCCCTTAGGAACTTCCCTTTAACATGAACAAACTTTTAAGGCTCTATAATGTACTGATACAGCCTTGGAAAAGAAATCATCACTTCCCTAACAAAATCCTTAGAATACTACTTTTTCTATAATTCTGAGCATTGCAAGATCACTACTTCATCTGTAATTCCCTGACTCTTCCAGACAAAGCGAGTGTACTTTAATTAATTAGAGTCCCACTGAAGGAAAGTTACATTCTTTCAACTGTTGCGTCATTTGGTCTGAACAATGTTAAACATGTAGGTAGTCCTTTTATTTAGAATTATTGCTATTAGGACCTTTAACATAATCAAGATTTACATCAAGGACAATGGGTTAATTACCTCTTTTATAGTCACTTATAAGCATTTTTCCATCAGTTAGAAATAGGTGACCTACTCATAACACAAATGAGAAAGTTTAGCCTGTGAATAGCTTTCAAGGGGCTAAACATTATATTAAATATAAGACTTAGGGATTACACTGACCTTGAATATCATTTGTAATGTCTCTTGCTAAAACAGGTTACTGATTATTAAAAAGAGTCCACCACTGAATTCAGATAAACTCACTGCAAAATTCAGCAAGCCAACCTTGGCTCCCATAGAACCTAAATTCTTCCCTATTACTACCCTTCAATTCCTGCTGTACTGATATGATCTCTACTCCCTTATTCCTAGATAGGACTAATCATGGTCCGATTTCATTTATTATTACCAACTACTTCTGGAGTAGCAGGGTCTATTAGACTATGTAGCCTTAGATTTATAAAGCTGATGGAAAAACATGAGAATATTCACACGCTACTGACATCCAAGTGCTTTAGTCTCTTAGTAGCTTTCCAACTTTCTTGCACTAAAAAATTATTACTCTGGTCATTTTTGACTATCTGTCCTCACTTTCACTCTCCTGTTTCTATACCCATGACTTCCTTTCCCTCAAGTAATAAGCCACTCACTACTCAAACAACGAGAAAGTAGTGAGAACATCAACATAAAAGGAACTAAAGTAGCAAGGCTGCCCTGCACCTTAAAACACAGCTGTACCTTTCACCATAATCCAGTGGTTGTCAACTCTGGCTGCATATTAGAATCGCCTCAGGAGCTTTTAAATATCCTGATGTCGAGGCTTCATCAAAACTTATTAAATAAGAATCTCTGGGGATGGGACCAGACACCAATACTTGTTAAAGCTCCCCCAGGAGACTGCAATGTGTAATCAAGTTGAGAACCACTATATTAACTCAGATTCAATAGCTGCTCTTGGGTTTTTATATAAAGAACTAATCCCAAATCTTGTTTTCCACACAGAATTTCAGAGGACTTTTCAAGAAATTCCTAGGCTCTGATCTACTTTAAAATTAGGGAATTTCTTCCACAGTAAAGGAGGGGAGTAGGTGGTGCTCTATTTCATGGGTATAGGGAAAGAGACAGAAGTCCTTTGCATATTCTCACATCTGCCAGGAGCTGCTTTTTCTCCCTTTACAGACAGTAAACTCACAAAGATATGAGTCTTGGGTTCCTATTAAGCATTCCTGCAAGTTAAATGTCAAGGTGTCCTAGATCCCCCAAGGTTCCTTTTCCTACCTCCAGCAGGTCTATCATCCTGGTCATCTGGGAGTAGATAAGGACCCTATGTCCTTGAGATTTGAGCCGAGTCAGCAGGACATCAAGGGCATACAGCTTTCCACTGTCAGTGATGAGGCTCTCCTTGCCTAGGGAGAAGAAAAGCAGGGAGGGGGAAACTGTATTTAACCGAAGTAGCAAAATCACTCACTGCAAAGCTGTATGCAGCCAAAATTACTACAGTTAGGATGCTTGTCATCATGAGAGCAAGGAAATTCTGTAGGGAAATAAGTCCGCACTGTTAAATCATGATCCAGGAAGAAATATTCTGAAAGAGGGAGGTATAGGTTCCCTCCCAACTGATAGTTCCCCATCAGACAGCAGCTAAGGCATTTGAAAGCTTCCTTGCTGCACATCTTTACACAGTGGATAGAAGGCACACGCAGACACATCGAAGAGTGATGTCCACATCGTATTTGCTGTAAGTAATCTAAGAAATCCGTTTTTTCTTTGTTCATCCTATCTCTAGATACCTGTTTCTCTTAGTTCTGTGGCTAAATGGTTTGCCTCCTGAAAGCATGAGAATGCAGAGTAACAAGGACTGTTCCTGCCTATCCCTGGAGCCACTTAAACATCAAGAAATGCAAATAAACATACCCACTCTTGCCTTTTTTAAAAAAACAAAACTCTCTCTCCTGGATGATTTCAAATAGGCTGGCTGGTAAGTGTCATTCTCCTAAACAGTAATTCAATAAAGACCTTAGGCTTGTGCAGCTTCTCAGAAAGACTGACCATGGGTTCCTGTGAAATGGAAGCTGCTTTTACTCACTGACTTGTGCTTTCTCCTTCTTCTTCCCATTAAAAAAAAAGGCATTTCAGCCAGACATCTTAAAAGACGACTTAACTCACAATTTTCCATCCTATCCATTCAGTATCATTCAACTCCCATCATATTTCAGGGAGCAGAGTTTCCTGTTTCCAGAATGGTCTGTAAACATGCCCTGAACAACTGCTGCTATTAAGAAGGGGAGAGATGAGGTTTAAGGGACTGGGAGAGTTAAGAGTATATAGGGAATTAGCTATGGGACACAAAAAGCGAAAGGCTAGAGATATTACATAGACAACAGATGGCTAAAAGTGAAAAAGAAAATTGTTAAGAAAACCATACTGTCTTATCTTGGTTTCAGGGTTTGAACCTACGGTTTTTCCCCCCCGAACTGCAGAGGCTTACTGAGAGGAATCCAATAGTTCTCAACAGTTACTCCTCTGTGTTTGTCAGTATTTGCCAAGTGTACAATTATTGTATAAACTGAAGAAGAACGGATGTACTGACAGCACCATAACAAATCATCAGCCCCTCTGTTTTTGCTACAAAGCCACAGGTCCCGATGTTTACTCCTCTGCACTGCAGCCGGCCTTTTCCCACCTTCGGAACGCTGCCAGGCCACATCTCTCCCTTCACCACCCCTCCCTGATGCTGTGGCACACACCTTTGTTCGGCCTCTTTGTTTGGTCCTGTTTAGATTATTGAAATGCTCTTCTTTTAGTTGGTCTTCTTACCAGCACAATCAAATGACTGCAGCTGGGACAGAACCAACTGCTAAGTCCTCTCCCTGGCACCAGACAAGGAGGCCTGTATAAATTCCAAGTCTGATCAGGCAGCAATGCTTTCATAACAACTTCAAGGTTTTCTTCTTGTCGCAATTATCCTTCTACTTTAATTGGATTCCCTGGGGTCCCTCAATTTTAATAGCTCCTGAACATTCCCCACAGACCTACCAACCAGTTTTAGACAATAAGTTTCTTTCTTTTCTCATTAAAAGCACAGGAAGGTAAGAAAAAAAAGAAGCCCATATATTTTTTAGTCATTGACTGAGAGTGGGCCAGCTAAGCTCATCAGATTTCTGCAGCCTGCTTATCTTTTCTCTCCAATCATACATACTCCCTCAATGCAAACATTTAAGTATACACAAATATGTCTCGTATCTGAATTTTGAAAAGCCTTATCTAAAAATCATGATGCGATGGTTTTCACACACTCCCGCTTCCAACATCTACTTTACTTTGTTAATCAGAATGAATGAACTGACGCTAAGATTAGGAAAGCTCAGATATGAAGATGTATGTATACTTACAGGGATAGACCTGTGATGTGCCTGAAAGAAGCACTACATGGTACCTGTTGTTAGTTTGTTAATGTGTAGGTGAGGGAGGTGGAAGTGGATGGAATGGATTTCTTTGGATTGCCCTGAAGGAAAAGGCCTAAGAAGAAAGACTTCAGCAATAGTCTTCAAACACTTTAAGCAATCAACAGTATTTCTGCTTCTCCAGTGAGCATGCTAGACAGAGGAAGTCAGCCTCCAGGATTTGTCCTTAGGAAGGTATGCAAAAAAAAAAAAAAAAAACCCAAACAGGTTTCTTTCTCTGCATACACTGGTGTGTAGGCTCTGCATACTTCTGGGCCTGGCATCCATTACTCCAATTTTCCGGAGCTACCAAAGTTGCACTGGACAAGAGCACCACCTGTTGCTAAGCAGGGCTTAGAGCGAAGAAGAGAGTAATTCTCTAGAAATTAAACTGACTCTGCCAAGTCAAACCCATGCCCAGCTCTTTCTCTAAAAAAGGAGCTCAGAAAATGCTGACCAGACCTATCTGACTTTCTTACAATATTTCTTACAATCCTATGGTACAATATTACAGTATTTTTACTTAGATACAAGGTCTTACTGACTGCAGTATAAAATCCTGCTCAGAGACAAAATGAATATATCCCATGGCAGTAAAATTAGGGTAACATGAAATTATCTCCTTTTTCCAAGGACAGGAGACTTTTGAAGGGACTGTACATCTTTTTCCTGGTAAAACATGGAGACGCATTCAAGGTGTGTACAATCCAGACTTTGGTCAGTCTCTCAAGGAGTATGATGGAACTAACCCTTCCCCAAGAAACAGAAAATGTAAAAGCAAGTATAGATGAAAGAGGGATAAAAAACAGGTTACAGTGACACCCCCACCCCAACCCCTCACTGCCCTGCACCAGCCAGTCTACAGAGCACAATGGGGTCAGTGAGGAGCTGGTTGGTTCTCACAGTAAACAGCCAGTGAGGCTGTTGCTTTTTATCGATGCGAAAAGAACTCAGACACTTCCTGCTATTTAAACAAGGCCCATTTTTCTTTCAAAGAACAGGAAAAGCCACAAGAGATTCCCACAGAGCCAGCAATAAGCCTTCTACTCTTGTACTGGGAACTTAGAAGCTAGAATGAAGAAGGGAGAGAAGAAGTAAGGTGTCTTGCTTCTTTCAATACCCGTGCTCATCTTCTGCTTGGGATTCTGTGGCCTCCACGCCTGCTAGATTTTATTTCTCTATTCCTACTACTATTAAGGCCTGTTTTATTTACACTTGAGCTTTCCCTTTATTTTCCAACAATATACCTTCACTCACTGCTTTCATGTGTTCTAAATCAGCTATGAGGCCATTTATAATATTGCTCTCATATACCCATAATGGCATCTTCCAGTTCAAAGCACCCCAAAGTTACTATCAGGTTGACCCAAAGTCCCTTGACACTTGACAAAAAGTTAACATTAAATGGAAAAACCAGGCCTTAAACCCTGGAATCCAGTTACCTTTTAAAAATAGCAGATTCTCTCTTTTGAATACTTAGCTCTAGTTTGCTTCCATTACATGCTAATAAGACGAACATAATCAAAGTATCAGAGATTTTGCACAACTCTAACAGAATAGTTAAGTTACGACTCCAGCTTGCCAGCAGGTGTAAAAGCAAAGAACGTAAGCCTATGAACCCTGTGTTCAGTTTCCTTAAAAGTAGTCTCACTAAAGCAAAGATGAAAACCCAGTTTCCTTTCAACCCTTGACCTTGACCCTAGGAGGTCTGGGAATCTGCTAGCATTTTGGCACAAAACATATTGTTTTTCTTTTGGTTATCATTCAGATCTCTAGTGCTTCGTGCAGGACACTGTTTATGCTACTTAGACCGGTCTTTCTATGAGTGACGACATTCTCATTCATTCCACTGGCAGCACAAGACAACTGCACTCACCCGACCTGAAGCTTTCCGACCAAGTTTATTTCTATGCCACACACCCCCAACTCCATCCCCTTTTAAAGACTGGCATTCTTTCCTCAGCAATAAGCTTGCCAAAGGAGAAGACTTAAGCAACAAATAAAAAAAACCACTTCTCTTTCCAGTCACAAATTACTTAAGTACTCTTACCTGTAAGTTACCAAGGACAAAAGGAAACAGAAACCCCAAAGAACTCTGAATTCCAAATATCTAAGACAGCCACATGGAGTATACTCTCTGGTCCCTTGCCAAAGCTAGGAACATATCCCAAAAGAATGTAAGATTCACCTGGAATCCTGATGAAAGACCAGCCATTCTGAGGCCTGATGCCCCACAGTCCTCCAGCTGGCTCTGGGAAGAACTGAAATCGTCGATTTAGCCAGTCCGCCGCCAGTTCAGGGGCCCCATTCAACAAACACTGCTTGGCTGCCAGACTCCCTCCTTCCTTCAGCACTCGTCGCTCATGTTCTGCACTTGGGTCATTGCAGTAAGAATCCAATGGCACTGCGGTGACCTGCAGTGAAAAATTCATACGAGATGATTCTTTCACACTTTTCATATCCATGAAGCCTTCTGAACCTCAACTTTGAAATCAGACTAATGTGGATAATTCTTAAGGCTAGTGATTTTAACTTCCCTGTTCTAACAAACTAAGCTGTTCCTAATAACTGACTTAGTGAACTTTCCCAGGTAAAAGCCCAACCTCTTACGTGAACCTGCAACAAACTAAGGATCCAAAGAGTGCTCGAGTGTATGGATAAACTGGAATACTAGGTCAGGAATAATTCTACCACAGATGTATATATATCTGATCAGTCGGCCACCACCCTTCACCGCTACGTAGTGCTTTTGGTAGAATTTTATTAGCTATACACAGGATGGTGAGGCAAAGGGAACTGGAGCTAGTTAGTCATCATTAAAGAACTAAAAAGTACTGGTCTGGTACATTTAAAACTATCTTCAACGCATCTGTGGCAAAGCTCTCAAGTTTGTATCACTTCTCTTCCCTGACCAGGTTGCCAACTGAAAAACCTAACAGAAGATAAGAGAACCTTTCTTTTCGGCCGTAAGCTGGGGGAGGGTGGCGGTAGAGAAAGCAACTGCCAAAGAGTAGTAGATTCATTTCTTGGCTAGGGCAGAGGCCATACACAGATTCTTATCTCACCACAAGGTACAACACTCAAAAACTTTCCCCCAATGGACTAGAAAGCTCCTGCCAATTTAGAAACTTGGGCTTTATTCTCCTTTAGCAATCTGGGTCTAGTCCCACTCTATTAAGCAGCTGTGTATTCTAATAGCTGTTAAATCATTTGACAAGGAGCCTGAGTTACTTTTTGTTAAGATTTGAAAGCTATGCAGCAGACTCACCGCCTTCAAGAAGGTACTAGCGGTTACCGAAGAGGAGGGGTTGGGGAGGGTGGGTGGGGAGGGAGAAGGGAATTAAGGGGCACTATAATTCACAATCACAATATAGGTGGGTCACAGGGAAGGCAGTATAGCATGGAGAAGACAAGCAGTGACTCTACATTATCTTACTACACTGATGGATAGTGAGTGCAATGGGGGCGGGTGACGACTTGATAATATGGGTGAAATTGTTCATGTGAGACCTTCGTAAGATTATATATCAATACTTTAATAAAAAAAAATTTGGAGGCTGTGGCTATCTGCAAGTCCAGGTTGGTAAAAATGCTTAAGTCCCATTATAAGCAGTACCTTGTTCAGAACAACCTTGGAGCTAAACCGAGAGATGGGGGAGAAAATGACTATAAGGAGAAAGGGCAGAGGTGTTGGAGACATCTGAAAATAAAACACTGGCAAATCCTAGTTAGGGAGTTCTATTGTTTCTTGGAAGTTAGACACTTAGAAATATCTACCTTGCTATTAACTTTTCTATTTCCATGCCTGTCTTTAAAGCAATGGTTGTCAAGTTTTGGTATGCCTAACAACCTTCTTAGGAACTTATCTCAAGTGCAGATATTGATCTAGGTTTTTAAGAGTACCCCTGCAACTCAGGCCACGCCTTGAGAAATACTGCCAGGGGTACATTAACAGCTTGCTGACTACAGGGCTGCAGGTGCCTCTTGCTGGGGACTAGAGGATACCAAAACCAGAGAAAGAGCACCATTTACCAATAACCACAGATTCCACTACTCTGGCTTGCAGCTGTACTGAGTTTGTTAGAGAGCAGTGCCATCTACGGTCCAGATGCAAAGCTACAGAGGGTCACGGCAAGCTGGGCCCCAGGAGCTCCAAAACCCAGGCAGACTCACACATAAACATGTTTACCTACACAGTACTAGGAGCAGGTTTGGTAATCTCATATCACCTTTACCAGCTCCAAAAGGAGTTTGCTCTCTTGCTTCCAAGTTAATTCATTTTTCCCACTAGAGGCTGCACACAGGAATGTAAAGACCAAAATACAGAGCAGATGGATAAAAATTGGGTTTCTCCCTGCTATGGCTTGTTCTGACATAGTCCAGTAGATACTAGACTAGAGCCTGCATCTACCATACAGGGTATGAGTCCCAGAACCTCACCATCAAAGGTGGCTACACTTCCATAAAAATGGTTTAAGAGGCAATGGTCTGGTCTGGACTACAGAAGTATGACCAGTTCTATGCATCTCAAACATGAACCATCTTGCATGAGTAAAGCACACTTAATCTTTTCTTATGATAGACTCATACTGACCAATTTTATACTCAAAGATAACTGCTTTGATTTTTTTCTTTGTTTATTCTGTGGAAAAGCAGAACTTATACTGGAGTTTATTAAGTCTCTGGTCCCATATTCTCAAGATGAAAAATCAAAAGCTAGAAACTGAGCATGAAGGGGGAGCACAGTGACAAGAGAAAAATGTTTTTCCTGCCTAGAACTCATTTCTAGGCACTCTTATAGTTTAAAAACAAGACAACTTCCAGTTGTAAACTTTTACCTATTTTCCAATTTCATTTTGCTGATCTCCGTCCAAGTCTAGGATTGAAAGCTAGGAGGTTTGCAAGGCAAAGTTCGTAGTGGAATATTTTTTAATGTTTTGATAAGCTTCTTTGGCAGAAGCCCTGGATCAAGACATATGCAGAATCATAATGTCATGTTGTAAATACGTAAGCAGTGAATTCATGAGATACAAAAGGAGGCAAACATGTCCATTTCTATTTAAACTGTGCTTTCCAAGTCAGCTCTTAGACAGCATCCACCAGTTCTGCTAACACCAAGCGGCCTTCCTGATTGCTCAGAAGCAGGGGGAGATGAAGCGTGGCATACCATTCTTCCCTCCCCCAGATGGAAATGCATACACTCTTCAGTCTCACATGAGCTAACTCCCGTTTCTTGCTCCATTAACTTCCTAAACTACATTATCATCAGGGGCTGTCTCATCAAGCATTCTGCGCGTCCTTCCTGAGGGCATGTATATTCCTGTTCTAGCTCTAGGAAGCGTGACCACTCCAAGCGCTTCAGTTTTTTGGTAAGATGTATTCCCAGGGTCTTAGTTTATTAACTGCAGAATTTCCTCAGCTAATGAGAAAATGGCTCCTGTGATTCCTTCCTTCCTTAGTGGCATAGTTCTTCCTGAACTGACCCAGAAGTTTTCATAGCATGTGCCAGGAAAATTAATTTGTGTTAACTCAAGGCCAGGGTTGAGATTTCAGAGGAAATGAGTTTCTCCTACCACAGATGGGTTTGAAATCAACATTATCTCATGAAATGTGGTCTGGTGTGAAAAGAGGTTTTAAGTGTATAAAAAATTTAGACATGTTTAAAACTCTTGTGTCTGTCCTTATAACCATGGTGTAATTAGTCCCGTTTTCAGGTTTAGCACATGCTATGTGAAAAACCATGGGGAGAGGGCCTGAATAGGAAAGGAAGGTGAAGGGGAGGGGCCCTTCAGGCAAACGATAAAAGTTTTCTCCTGTCCCCTGCTACCACACACTTTTACGCTATCAGAGTCTTCTTCAAGCTACACTTTTTATTCTTTACGGAAACTTAAATGTTTTTATTCAGGGAAATAGTTTTAGACTTTGGGTTCCTTAGAAAACAACTCAAGTAGTACAGTTGGGGTATGCATATGTGAGTATGTTGGAAGAGTGGCCTGCTCTTCAGAGCAGTTGGCTACAGAGTTCTAGTGGTACAAATGAAGACTTTTTTTGTCCACAAATATAATTACAGTTCAAGGCAGTTCTCTTTTTATTGTCTATAAAACACTGGGAATATAAGATGTAAAAATCTCTTGACATCCCTCTCTCAGAAATCTGAACTTCTAGATTAGGCTTTTCGATCTATACATCAGACTGAGAGAATGAGAAGGAAAACGAATCACGCAGCTATGAAGCTTGAAGGTTGCTCACTTTGGAAGCCCTTGGTTTTAGATGATTCCTAGATAAAGTTGCATTTCCCAGCATTAACTTAAGCTTCAAAAACCATGAATGCTGTAGAACAACTGGACACACACAAAAGCCACATTCTTCCTGGAGAGCCAACACAAATCCAAGTTGATAGTAGCCAGGGAATCAAGTTCATGTAGCACAGGATCAGCAGAAAGAAATTTAGGCAGGCGGGAGTCAATGGGATTCAGTATTAGCACCTCATTTCTCTTCATCGCCTTTCTTTCGATCCTCTGCCAGACTTTGATTTTTGATAATAAAGAATGCAAGCCAATATGAATGGTGGAAAAATTCCACTAAGGAAGATTCAAAATGCTCTATCCTCTTATAACTGTGAAAACAGTAGACTTGCTACTGTAGTCAATGGAGAAAACAAGGTAAAAGCACAGATGGGTAAGAAATATCAGCCTCTTAGAATATCTTGCCTAACTTAAAGTTGCCCCTTACAGCAAAAGGGAACAACCTGGGAAGACAGAAACTTGTTCTTTGCTCCAATCACAGAATCTGGCCCTATCTCTACTCTGCCTCTCTCCTTTCAAACACTCCTTCATGGTTTTAAGAAAGTTTTTGTCTGGCTCTGATTGATAAAGACACAAAAGAGAATGAAGGATGTAAGCAACATAAACAACTGCAGTGTGCCAAGGGGAGCCTTTGCAATGATGCTGTTGACAATCACCAGAGTGCCCTGTTTTGATAAACTGGGTATTAGGAAGGATCTAACAGCTGTTCAAAGTTGAAACCACAATAGAAACTACTCCCAGTCTGCAAACAAGACTATGATTGCTGAATGTTGAATATGGCACAACAGTTGCTTTTCAGAAGGAACACAGTTGTGAACCACAGTCCAGAGAGGGCTGCTGAGGAAAGTGAAAGAAAGCTAGACTAGGGAATTTCTTGATGCTGGATTATTGTTTCCTTTTGTTATCTGGAGACTGTACTGCGGTGATAAGTCCAGATCAAATCTCCCTCCCAATCTGGCCCTCTCCTCTGAAAAACCCTCAAAAACCTCAATGCAGGTGACAATTGACTCCCTCTTCTTTTCAAATATTCTACTGTCCCTGACCCGGTTGTTGGGTGATAATCTACCTGACAGATGGCTTGCTCCCATGGTAGCTGAGAGCCCCTAACTAAATAAGAGGGACTACAAAGGCAAGACGGGGTCAGGGCAAGAAGCCACTGCCATCTACCATACAACTGTTCTCAAATCAACCCAATTCAAAGCAAGAAGTGCTATCTTGGGAAAGCCAGGACCATGGATTGTCTTCCTAAATACTGAGGATTTATAGGTCTCTCACAGTGCAAACAGCTTAAACAGTTCTGTTTAAGAAATGGATCCCTTCAAGGTTGATTTACTTCTCAAATACCATCTATTTTGTCTCTTCCCTTCTGTGGCACTTACTCGTGGACTGGCCACACACAAAAAAGATGGCAGCTCAGTGAGCAGGCAGCAACGAAGTGAGGAGGTAGCTGATCTCCGCTGATGGATGACCTGGTCTGAGTAGCCACTTACTGCTTTACAGTGGCTGCTGAAAACCAGAGACTACAAAACAAAAATGTGAATTAGTGACACTGACAATTATGTTTAATGTAAGCAAATATGTCACATATCAAACATTTGACTTAAAGACATTCTTCCTAGCAAATATTAGGTCTAACAAGTAATTAACCACTACTTAGAACCCAATGTATAATATAGTGAAGGTCCATGCTAATTTCAAAATGTAGTTTTATTAATATACCTTAGGCAACCATCATTTCCAATTCTCTTTCTGGAAGACATACTGTTATTTGTAAGTAGTCACAGCAAAAGTTTCATTAGACAAACACTATGTGTATATATGGGGGAGTCTGGTTCATTTATTATACCATGGACGCAATCTCATGTCTTGAGCTAAAAACCATGCCTCAGTGTCCAACAGTATTTTAAGTCAGATCTGCTTAGCATCATGTGCATGTACTAACAATGTAGCGTGGTTCTACCAAGGTTAGCTGTTTAATTTACTTGGTAATATCAATGCAAATTGTCAGAAACAGGAAACGATGATCTCTTTAGTTCCCCTATCTGATCACCATTTAAAATTCTTCATTCATATTATTGTCATACATTTAAACAGACTCAGAGCTCATATTAGAGCTTCAGTTTACAGTCATTCACATGAATGATTTGAATGTATGGAATGTTCACACACAAGAACCTGTCAGTGGGATTTGAGCTCTACACTGCAGCTGCAGTTCTTTCTTTGGTGCAACGTTAGACATTTTATCTTTTGATCTTCATTCTTGACTTGTTTACTATTTGTTTTACTGGTTTCTTAAACAAGGCAGGTTGATAACCTAAACAGCCATGTGGACGAAGATGAATGCACAAGGCAGTCAAACTGTACACTGTTCTAGGGTCAAGAACACAAACTGCAAGAACAGTAACCAGGACCCTCTGCAGAGAACAGTTATAATTCCAGTACCAAAAGCTTCCACTACCAAATATCTTCAAGGCCTCTTCTTTTGTTCAGTATGTATCTTCTCCTGATGTAGATAGGTTCTTCAGGATCAGAGCTTGAAAGAAGCCACCTCAAGTTGCCTAGTAGGACATGCGTATCATAATCTGCTTCCATGAACCAATCAGCAACTTCTAAATAATGGTCATGAACAAACTGAAAGGCTTTAATTGGCTCCAGGAGAGTTGGGTGGTCTTCGGTGGTTTCTACTCACACAATACAGAAGTCTTTACAATTCTTTATTATAATGCTGGGCCTATATAGCTTTGACACATTTGACTTTTTTCTCTAGATGCTATTATCCAGAAAAGAATTTTAACTTCCTGGTAGAGACTTTCAGCAGCACTGTATTCTCATCTTTATGTTAGCTAGCATCTGCATTGAAGTTCACCTACCTCTCACATGTTTACATCCATAATCATCTGAATGCTAGTGTGAGGACCACTATGAAGATAATTAGACTGCGTATTACCTGTTCTTTCAACACTGAATACTAAATGGCTAAGAATATTACCCAAAATATCTATTGCTAATGCACAGATGAAGGTAAAAAAATATATATACTCAATTTTCTTGTTTTCCCAAAGTGCATTTCTGATTAGCAGCAGCAGTTCCCCTTGCCCCTCCTGCAGGGTGAGAGAAGGGATGACACAAGTCTAACAACCACAGCTCATGTCATCCAGCTACAGGAGTAGTTTCAGGGCTGTGGCTGGGTGTGCACGGCTACCCCAGTGGCTGAGGTAGCTGCAGTAGCTGGCCTAAGACTTTTGAATTCTTTACTAACTTTTAAAGAGCAGTATCTAAACAATGTCTCTGTCAGGGATCTCAGTCACTCTCATTTTAAGTATTCTCAAATGACAAAATCCAAGAGAAGCCTGTTTCTTATTTCATTCCTAGAATATAAAGGTAAAAAATGAAAGAATGAACATTTCCTCAAATTACTTTTTCAACAGTGCAGTTATTAAGAAGAAAGGGATACAACATTCACTGTCATTTTAACACTGTATGTTATTTGCACTACTTTTCTGGAAGTAGTCTAATAATACTTCTATTTCCAGGGCTGGTCATTCCTAAATTAGAACATGTTCACTTGTCTTATATGAGCTAGGTTAAGATCTCATTGGAAATAACTAAGTCAAGGTCATCTGTAGCTTTCTGATTCCGGATTAAAAAAAAAAAAACCTCACTAGGTTAAAATGCTCAACACAAACAGCCTTAACTTTAGAAAAATCCTGACTATTCCCAATATATATTAGTCAATCTATACTTTTCTAGATATTCTCATAACATTGGTTCCATCAAATCTTCCTTAGTACAGGTTGTTCTTGGTACCACACTACCCACATTCCCTTCACATAATGACATGGATTGCTAGCCACTACTAGTTACAGAAGAATTTAATACTTAATACAGAAGAACACAAAGGACACCTTCAACACCATTGTGTAGGATGCCTGGCAGGGTAGGGACAGAAAAAAAGGTTCATTAAAACAAGTTAGAAAAAAGAAACAGAATGTTACACTATGAGAGATTTGATTGTTATAATGGGGCCACAGGTTTGGCTATTCTGTTCTATCTCATGCTCTTGAAATGTCTTGTACTATGTGGGCACTGGTATCTGTGTGTGTCTTGCTGCCAGCACCACTGTATGTACACAGTAGTGAAGTTAGGCTTTTGTAGTCTTTTGGTACCATGCAAAAGCCTCAAGTGAAAATAAGCACAGCAGGATGATAGGCCACACAGCTATACGCTTCTTGTCACAGTATAGCACAAAAACACACAGATGTTTTCCCCTCAGATACAAACTTACCCATTTAACAAAGGGCCATAATTTGCTCTTCATGTCTTGGTTAAAATTAGAATAATACTTATTATTCACATTAGGTTTTCATGACTTTGAAATTTTCTACTTTAATTCTTAGGGAATATATCAAACTTAGATGTAGAGAAAAGTTCTCACTTTAAATAAAGTTTATAGATCAACTGCTAGACTAAGATTCTATTTTAAAAGACATTTTCAGTGATCAAAGAGGGTGAAAATAAAATACAGAAAAACCCTGAATACAGGGCTTCCCAGAGCTTTCCATGAGGGGTGTAGTCAGCTCTCATCTCAGAAAATGATGACAGATACGATGCTGTAGTTACAAATTAACATTAAGCAGAAGTTTTGAAAACTTGCTGTTTGGGGGATTCTTCATCAATAGCCAGTCAAAGCTAATCATATTTAACAGAGAACTGTGTTTAAAACTTAAACACATACCACTCTCTTCAAAACAGTTATATTTAGATCCTTTTGATTTATTTTAGTTTAAATTGCAAAATCTGAAATGCCCCCAATTTCTATGAGCTAGCTAGTGGCTCACTAGAGCTGTAGTGTTTATAAAGCTTTCAATACATGGCACCTAAGTAGACCATTACTATGACAACAGTTTCACTGAGGTTAAGATAGGAGATGGAATCAGTGCCACTAGAGCTTCACTCCCTTCTGCTACCTGAAGGTAGAGCATTCCTATGAAACCTTTCCTAAGCTGAAATTTAGGAAAGTTATAAACTCTCCTAAGTGAACTGAAGAAACAATTACCATTATTAATTTATACGGAAAATTTTTGAGCATTTCAATGTTCAAACAATAAGCTCTCTTAAGGCTTTTCTGATACCTTAGGACACATCTTGCTAACAAATGCACAAAATAAATGGAGATAAAGCACAGATGATCACAGACATGGTTCAAAGCTATGACAGCTTGAAGCTGAGATGCAGAATGCAATTCCCTGGGAAGGAGCTTGGTGGGGCCCCTCTCCTGCTTGGGTTCACGCTGCTTCTGTATCAGCTCACTGCAAAATAAATGCTGAATGCTATTCTCACTTTTCACCTTTCTTTGTAAAAGTGAAAATCCTCTTTGGATTTCTTTCAGTTGGTGGAAGTAGGTGCTAATGTAGGTCTTTTGTAAAAGCAAAGTGTCATCATGCAAACTTATGTGACATTTAACTAAACATGGTTTAAAATCTGTTCTGCCTCCCCAAAAGATGACTAAGTGGTTATTTCCTACAGAGTCTGGATTTTGTCTTATTCTTCTAAGCAAAACAAGATTAAGAAGAAAAAAGAAAGATTCCTATGTGTGAGACTTACATTCTTTAACCCCTGCAAAACCATACAAGAAAGTTCTGACCAGAGCCGACAGTGGGGGTGTGTGAGAATGAATTTATGGAAGTCTTGAATGAAATACTACTTACTCCTTCTTAAAATTCTCACCAGTAAAGCAGGGTGGAGCACAACAAAATTAAATAGAACACAGGGAACCATGTTGGCTTTTACTCCACAAGCATCACAGAGAAGGAAGTATCAGACAAGCATTCACATCAAGTAAGAGATTTTAAAAAGCCTTAAACTTTGTTCAAAACACCGGTCATCTGATCTGTGTCATCAGCCAGAGGTCTTGGATCCTTGATGTTTCTGTATCATCCCAAAACCAGTATTATGAAAATGATACTTCCTTTAAGTCTGTAATACAGAATTCAAATTAATTGTAATATTAGGTGAGAATAAGGATTTTATAGGCACGTTGGGAGGAAAAAGAGCTCATTGTCCAGATTCCTTCACATTCATGGCAGGGAAGGAAGAGAAGAGAGTTGGCTGGACTGCTGAGTATGACTCAGAGAGGATGTGTTCTGGGATGCCTCACCAAGACCAAGACAACAGCATGTCGCTAGGTCAATGCCCATTGCCTTTCCTCAGACAGGAAGTTGTATTTAGGGGACAGGATGGTGGAACATTATCTTTATAAAACAAATGAAGGTACAGAAGAGATCAGAATGAAGGATCTTCTACATTAAGAGGAAAAAGCTGAATATGGGAAAATTAATTCAAAGCTAATTTGGTAGCTACAAAGGAATGTTCTTTGAATTTATTGTTTGAGTAGTACAAGACTCACTTCTAATTTTAGCTTTTCTCCTTGTCTCTTCTCTCAGGTCTGTCAATATAAAGGTAAGAATAACCCCAAACTTCACTTTTAAGAATGATCTTAAACATGGAATCTGGACTCAGTTCACATGTTCTTCCATCAAAACTCTGAAACATAATTGTTTAATTGCATATTAAAACAAGGCTATTCCACTTCCTAGTATTACAAGAGAAAGCAAAACAAAGAATTGGAGAAATAGCCACTCTTCAGCATATATCTTTACAAATAATCAAAGTTAAATCATCAGAACTAGGTTGGCAAATCAAAATTCAAGATACAATAGAACAGAACTTGGAATAAAACATTTTGCTCATAAAGAACTAGGGCTTATGAGCAATGAATTCCTGTTGAAGATGAAAGCCAGAAATTACGCTGTATTACTATATTTCCCAGCTGACATTTTCTATGGCTAACAAAACTATGAACAGATGGGTGACATGGAGAGCAGGGAGACATACCAACATACTTTCCAATTTAAGAACTTTCACGATATCAGTTAGAACCTATCTATAGCCAAAATCTCCAAACAGGGAATACCAAAACAAGCTTTATAAAGAAGTAACTAATGTAAAGGCATCAGCCCAGCAATTAGGGGCTGTGGTTATTTTAAGGTTATCTCCACAAATTCTTTGATACCTCTCTCTTCAAAGGGTAGGGCCTAATTCGCCTCCCCTTGATTGAGGGTTAGACTTAATGACTCCCAAAACCAGGTCCTGAAAGGTATCGTGGCTCCTCCTTGCTCTTTCTTGTGAATCACATGCTCGGGGAGGCATGGGTGTGTGTGTGGGGGGGAGAAGCAAGTGCTAGGTCATGAGGACACTCAAGCAGTCCCATGGAACTGAGTGAGGCCTCTAGCCAACAGCCTGCACCAACTTGCCAGGCATGTGAGTGAGCTGATCCTATATAGCTCAAATCACTCTTTCAGATAACCATAACCCTAGCTGGTACCTTGATTGCAACTTTACAAGATTTTCTGAGCCAAAACTACCTACCTAAAACTGCTCCCAAGTTCATGACCAGCAGAAACTGTGAGATATTATAAGCTGTTAGGTTTTGAGTAATTTGTTACATAGGTATAGATAACTAGTACAGAGGCTAACATTCACAATTGACCCTTTTTTCCAATTACTCTTCAGATTTCTATGCATTAGCTTCTCTCTGCTGGTATTCTCAGCCTGCAAGAAATGCCTCTGGTTTTCAGCTCAAATGCAGGACAAAAATAACTGACATACAATAAAATCAATGAATGATCAAACAAGTTACTAATCTTACCTATGTTCCCCAATAGCCAAAGAAAAATTAGAACACTTCACAAAATTCTATTTTAAATACTGAGTAAGACTATTATAATTTAATTTTAGACTGGAGGACACTCCCTCAGATGAGAATGCACACAAGTTCCAAAGGGAAAACCAATACTAATACAATCCGCTAGCACTCACTAAGTCACTCAGCAAACATTTATTTAACCTTGTAGGTGCAAGGCGCCAACACTCCGTAAAGAAGAGGAACTATATAAAACGTCCAAACACCTAAGTTGTTTTCTCACTTGAGAGGGAAAGGAATGAAGGGAAAAAAAATGAAACAATTGCTTAATAGCACTTTTTTTTTCATGTTAAGCTTCCTTTCAGTTTCTCTGGATACTGTAAAACATTCTTTGTGGTAGAGAAGTAAACTTTCTATCATAGAGCTCCTACCAGCATTCACTAGAGTTTTCTACCATATAAAAAAGGAAGTTAACCACTTTTCCATCCCCATCAATTTTCTCTTATATATTCAATTTCTCTCTTTGCTGCCTTCTTCCTTTTCAGTCTTCAAATCTGAGTCTCCGCTCTTACAAACTCAACTTTTAAACCCAAATGCCCCTCCTGAAATACCTTCCTATTCTTTTTGACATGTTACACTTCATTACCCACTCTCTGCAAGTCCTAACCACAATCTTTTCCCCTCCAAATCCCTGCATTGGGTCTTCTCTGTTCTATTTGAACTCCTAACATCAAAGAGCTCCTTAGCTCATTCCTAAATGTTCGCTTTAAACTTGATAAACAATTTACTGTTCTCTCTGGATCCTCTCTTGAGCTCTGTGTTTTGGAAGTGATTCCTCCACTGCCAATGCCTGTACATACCCAAATCCATCAGGGTCCTATGATCCTTTCAGCTATATGGTTGGGGATTGTCTACTGTTTTATGGTCTTTCCAATACTACCATTTCCTGGGTCCTTAGGACCTAGTACTTGGAACTTTTGATTAACATCTTCAACATGGACCCCTGTTTCCCGACCTTCCTCATGTCACACTCTGAGACTGAACTTCATCAAATACCGATGGCAGAGATTCCCACTGGTGTGGTAAATGACTGAGTGATTTAGCAGCCTTCCTAAAGCCAGCAATCACATTATTCCTTCCCATGGCTTGATAGTAGCCACCAAAACTTTATTACCCCAGGACTACAACTGTAGCATCTGTTGAAGAAAACAAGCCAAAAAAGGTTTAATATCTAAACCCTAACAGATTGTCATTCAAAGATTCCCACTACTTATCTTTCTGACCCTTTTTCTCATTACTGTCCTTTACTTTGGTTTAAATCTTTAACCTGGAATATCTTTCCTTCTATCAAATCCCTACCTTCAAGATCTTACTTAGACAATACCAGTTCTATGAGGACTTTGTCATTTCAACCAAAAATGATCTCCCATTCTGAACTTTACCACTATCATTTACCTATTCTGGTAGTTAATTATGTCTTCCTTCAACTCTAATCTTGAATCAATTTTAAAGTCTTTTTAAGTTGGTATGTGTATTTTTGCTAGATGCATGAATGATTTTTCAAATCAGAAAACAGGGACCATGACTGTTAACACACCTTGCCTAGAGTAGACACTGGTTCATGACAAGATTGTAAGCAACACTAATTACATGAGCTTTCTCTCTGCAGGAGCAGACTGACACTTGGAGGAGGCTATTCTGAAGGTAGTCTGGACTAGGAGAAAAAAGGAGCACTAGAAAACCCCCAACTATTAGGCCAAAGTCACATTCTAACACCGGAGATTCATCAATCAATAAACTCTTCTGATACACAAATCAATGCCATTTATTCAATCCCATTGGCCCTTGGAATGAAAACTGAAAATGGCATGTGAGAGAAAGAGAGAAAGGGTGTGTGTGTGTGTGTGTGTGTGTGTGTGTGTGTGTGTGTGTAAAAAGTACTCTCTCTAGTAAACACTGGGTCGTCCCCCCATCGCCATTTCATATTATGCTTCTTTTACTGTCCAGATCAGTGGTCTCCAAAGAAAGCACAGCCAAGCTTCAGAATGTAGATATGTTATATATTTAAATAAAATAATTCATATGTATTGGCAGAATGGATTAAGAATGTTTTAATAACAGGGAGACATAATCAAAAAACATTTGGGACCACTGGCCAGCACTATCTACATTAATTAAAGTAAGATTAAAAGTTGATTCTAAAATTTACATGAAATTGCAAAGCCCAAGAACAGTCACATTAACACTGAAGAAAAACAAAGTTAGAGGACCCATACTACCACTTAACAGGGATTATGAAGCCACAGTTAATAAGACAGAATGGTACCGGTTCAAGAACAGACAGGTGGACTAATGGAACAAAAGAATTCAGAAGCAGATCTATACATATACAGCCCCTTGCTTGATAAAAGTGATGCGACTGTGCAGTAAAGATGGTCCATTCAATAAATAGAGCTGGGTCAAAGGGATATATGGATATCTATATGTGAAAAAAATAACCCTTAAAACAGACAAAACCCCCAATTCCTTATAGATGTGAACATGAAAGGTAAATTTAAAAAAACTTTTGGAGAAAAACATAGTTATCTTCATGACCTTGGTATAGGCAAAGATTTTTTCAACAGGACACAAAAAATGCTAAGGAATCAATAAGATACCACAGAGCATGAAAAAGTAAGCTACAGAATACAAGACATCTGTATAACATAAAGAATACAAATCACTGAGAAAAACAGAGAGAGCCTAATAGGAATATAAGCAAAGGTCTTGAGTGAGCATTTCATAAAGGAGGTTATCCAAATGGCTGATAAATTAGAAAAGGTATTCCATATCATTATTCAAAAAAGAAATGTCATTTAAAGCCACAATGAGATATCACCACACAGATGGGCTAAAATGAAAAAACATTATCATATTCTGGCAAGGATATGGAGCAACTAGAACCTCCAATACACTGCTAATGTGAATGAGAATTGGTGCAAATGCTTAGAAAATTGTTTGGGATTATCTGTTAAAGAGGACCATATGCATACCTACAACCCAGCAATTTGACTAGTAGGTATATACCGCACAAAATGCATGTGAGTTTTCAACAAAAGTTGTGTACAGTAATGGTCATAGCAGCACTAGTTGTAGTAACAAAAACTAGAAACCACTCAAATATTTGCCTACAGTAATTCTTGAGAGGAGGGCACTGGAAGGGAACAGTGAATGCAAGTGGGCACAAAGGTGCTTCTGGAGTTATCAGGCTCTATGTACATTTATGTTTTGCTCACTTTCCTATATTCACGTTAATATTTCTAGAAGGAAAGACAAGGGAACAAGAGAAAAGGCTTAAAACTTTATTATACCTACTACTTCTCCCTGTCTCACTAAAATGTTATGTACAAAACGAAAGTTAATGGTCATCTTTTCAGAATAAAGTCAGTTGTTTCTTAGAATCTTGAGTTCAAATAGTCAATAATTAATTTCATTAGAAAAAAAAATTTAAACCACCCTAATAACTCAGGGTACTAGCTATTATTTCCAAGTTCTCTTCCTACCCCCTCAAGCTTTAAAGATGGACCCCAAAATTATACATTGGTCCTTTGCTAATCTCTCAAGGCTGCGTCTTTCCTGAGTTTCTAATGTACCACATGAATTACAGCAAATGACTCTGAAGTCACGTTTTCAGGACATTTGCTGAAAATACTAAGCATAGTTACAAGTCTGTTTTCTGTAAAAATAAAAAAAACCTTTCTGATTCCACAATACTAGGATCCCTACTAAAGCAAAGGGGTCTCCCACAGGATTTGTAAATTGTATTAAGAATGCCAGAATTGGACAGAGAGAGATTCAAGATGGCAGCGTGAGAGGTGACAGAGAACTCCTCCAAAACCACAAATAGTACAAAAATATCGTTAATTAATACAAATGACCTTAAAACAGCAACAAGAAAGAAGGCTGAACCAGACTGCATACAGACCTCACGAAACACGGTAACGTGAGAAAGCCTTAATCCGACAGGACCCAGGCCCCTCCCCCACCCCCACTCACCGGCGGGAGGAAGACAAACGGAGCGGGGAGGGGGTGGAAGCCTGGGACTGTTGAGCGCGTAGCCCTGGAGATCTTTGTGAGTGGAAGCCGATATTGTGTGGTGCTCTGGGCGCTGGGGAGCTCGGACGGGCAGTGGTCCTGGGAGACTGACATTTGGCCATTTGAGGAGGATGGGATCCACACCTGGCCGCTCTGTGTCAGAGGAAGGGTGGGCGGTCTGAGAGGCTTCCTAGGGGGGAGAGGGCTGCTGAAGGGGCAGGGTTTGGACGGACCTTGCTGCACGGGAGAAGGGAGAGCTGGACAAGGTTGTCTGGGCACACTCTGCCTAGCTGGTTGGAAACTTGGAGGAGCTTCAGGTGCTCCATCCCCCTAGCTGACTACTCGGCTCTGCGGCCCACCGCTGTGACACACAGCCTGCCAAGCCTTCCTCCTGGCCTGCCAGCACTTGCTCGCAAACCAGCAGTCACTGTGCAGGCGTCAGGCCAGCCAGAGGAAGCCAGGCCTACAACAGCTACGGATGCAAAGTACAGAGGTTTACATGTGTGTGCTTGGCCCACTGGCTCTGACACTGGAGACAGACAGGGAAGATGGGAGTCAGGAAATAGATCTTTCCTCTCCCTAGGCACCAGCTCTGCTCCCCTACAACCACCAACCTCACTCTAGGGGCTGAGCAGCTCCAGAGACTGGAGTTGCTATGCACTAGAGGGCACCACACAGAAATATGAAACGTCAAAAGAACACGGTTCAGACCAAAATCTCACAAACCCCAGAAAAAGGGTCAAATGAAACTAAACTCCCCAATCTTCCTGAGAGTTCAAAATAAAAATTATAAACATGCTTATGGAGGTACAGAAAAATATTCAAGAACTCAGGAACAAATTTAAGGCAGAGATTCAATCATTAAGAAATTCCATATCTGAAATGAAACATGCAATGGAGGGATTTAAAAGCAGATTAGATGTAGTAGAAGAGATGGTAAATGGAATAGAAATTAGAGAAGAGGAATACAAACAAGCTGAGGCACAGAGAGAAAAAAGAATCTCTAAGAATGAAAGAATATTTAGAGAACTGTGTGGCAAATCCAAACGGAACAATATTTGCAAAACAGGAGTATCAGAAGAAGAAGAGAAAGAAAAAGGGATAGAAAGTGTCATTGAGGAGGTAATTGCTGAAAACTTCCCCAATCTGGGGACGGAGAGATAGTCTCTCAAGCTATGGAGGTGCACAGATCTCCCAACACAAGGGACCTAAGGAAGACAATATCAAGACATATAATAATTAAAATGGCAAAGATCAAGGATAAAGACAGCCTTTTAAAAGCAGCTAGAGAGAGAAAAAAGATCACATACAAAGGAAAACCCATCAGGCTATCATTAGATGTCTCAAAGGAACCTTACAGGCCAGAAGGGACTGGCATGATATATTTAATGCAATGAAGTAGAATGGCCTTGAACCAAGAATACTCTACCCAGCAAGGTTATCATTTAAATTTGAAGGAAGGATTAAATAATTTTCAGATAAGCAAAACCTGAGAGAATTTAACTCCCACAAACCACCTCTACAGTGCATTTTGGAGGGACTCCTATAGATGGAGGTATTCCTAAGGCTAAATAGATGTCACCCAAGGGAAACAAAGAGTACAGAATATGATTCAAAACGTACAAAGAATGGAGGAGGAAGAAAAAGGAGGTAAAAAAAGGAAAGAACCTTTAAGTTGTGTTTGTAATAGCACACGGAGTGAGTTAAATTAGACTGTTAGATAGTAAGGGAATTACCCTTGAACCATTGGTCACCACGAATCTAAAGCCTGCAATGGCAGTAAGTACATACCTATCGATAATCACCCTAAATGTAAATGGTCTGAATGCACCAATCAAAAGACATAGTTACTGAATGGATAAAAAAACAAGACCCATCTATATGCTGCCTACAAGAGACTCACTTCAAACCCAAAAACATAAAAAGACTGAAAGTAAAGGGATGGAAAAAGATATTTCATGCAACTAATAGGGAGAAAAAAACAGAAGTTGCAGTACTTCTATCAGACAAAACAGACTTCAAAACAAAGAAAGTCACAAGAGACAAAGAAGGACATTACATAATGATAAAAGGGTCAGTTCAACAAGAGGATAACTACTATAAATATGTATGCACGCAACACAGGATCACCTACATATGTGAAACAAATACTAACAGAATTAAAGGGGGAAACAGAATGCAATGCATTCATTTTAGGAGACTTCAACACACCACTCACTCCAAAGGACAGATCAACCAGACAGAAAATAAATAAAGAGACAAAGGCACTAAACAACATATTAGAACAGATGGACCTAATGGACATCTACAGAACACTCCATCCAAAGGCAACAGGATACACAATCTCCTCAAGTGCACATGGAACATTTTCAAGAATAGATTATATACTAGGCCACTAAAAGAACCTCAGTAAATTAAAAAAGACTGAAATTGTACCAACCAGATTCTCAGATCACAAAGGTATGAAACTAGAAATAAATTACACAAAGAAAAGGAAAAAGCCCACAAACACATGGAGGCTTAATAACATGCTCCTAAATAATCAATGGATCAATGACCAAATAAAAACAGAGATCAAGCAATATATGGAGACAAATAACAATAATTCAACACTGCAAAATCTGGGGGACGCAGCGAAGGCCGGGTTAAGAGGGAAATATATTGCAATACAGGCCTACCTCGGGAAAGAAGAACAATCCCAAATGAACAGTCTAAACTCACAATTAATGAAACTAGAAAAGGAAGAACAAATGAGGCCCAAAGTCAGTGGAAGGAGGGACATAATAAAGATTAAAGCAGAAATAAATAAAATTGAGAAGAATAAAACAATAGAAAGAATCAATGAAAGCAGGAGCTGTTTCTTCGAGAAAATAAACAAAATAGATAATCCCCTAGCCAGACTTATCAGGACAAAAAGAGTGTACACACATAAACAGAATCAGAAATGAGAAAGGAAAAATCACTATGGACACCACAGAAATACAAAGAATTATCAGAGAATACTATGAAAAATCATATGCTAACAAACTGGATAACCTAGAAGAAATGGACAACTTTCTAGAACCTTCCAAGGCTGAACCAGGAAGAAACAGAAAATCTGAATAGACCAATTACCAGCAAAGAAATTGAATTGGTGGTCAAAAAACTACCTAAGAACAAAACTCCTGGACCAGATGGTTCCACTGCTGAATTTTATCAAATATTTAATGAAGACCTAATACCTATCTTCATTAAAGTTTTCAAAAAGTAGAAGAGGAGGGAATACTCCCAAACTCATTCTATGAGACAACATCACTCTAATACCAAAACCAGGCAAAGACATCACAAAAAAAGAAAATGACAGATCAATATCCCTGATGAACATAGATGCAAATAAACCCCACAGAATATTAGCAAACTGAATTCAAAAATACACGAAAAAGATCATCATGATCAAGTGGGATTCATCCCAGGGATGCAAGGATGGTACAACATTCGAAAATCCATCAACATCATCCACTATATCAACAAAAAGAAGGACAAAAACGACATGATCATCTCCAAAGATGCTGAAAAAGCATTCCACAAAATTCAACATCGATTCATGATACAAACCCAAAACAAAATGGGTATAGAGGGCAAGTACCTCAACATAATAAAGGCCATATGTGACAAAACCACAGCCAACATTATACTTAACAGCGAGAAGATGAAAGCTTTTCCTTTAAGATCGGGAATAAGACAAGGATGCCCACTCTCCCCACTTTTATTCAACATAGTTCTGGAAACAACACAAAGAAATAAAAGGCATCCAGATTGGTAAGGAAGAAGTCAAACTGTTCCTGTTTGCAGATGACACGAAATTGTACATAAAAAACTCTAAAGAATCTGCTCCAAAACTACTAGATCTAATATCTGAATTCAGGAAAGTTGCGGGATACAAAATTAATACACAGAAATCTGTTGCATTGCTATACACTAACGATGAACTAGCAGAAAGAGAAATTAGGAAAACAATTCCATTCACAATTGCATCAAAAACAATTAAATACGTAGTAGTAAACCTAACCAAGGAAGTGAAAGACCTATACTCGGAAAACTACAAGACAGTCTTAAGAGAAATTAAAGAGGACACTAATAAATGGAAGTTCATCTCATGCTCTTGGCTTAGAAGAATTAATATTGTCAAAATAGCCATCCTGCCTAAAGCAATTTCCAGATTCAATGAATCCCTATCAAAATACCAACAGCATTCTTCAATGAACTAGAGCAAATAGTTCTAAAATTCATATGGAACCACTAAAGACCCCGAATAGCCAAAGCTATCCTGAGAAGGAACAATAAAGCAGGGGGAATTACACTCCCTGACTTCAAGCTCTACTACAACGCCACAGTAATCAAGACAATTTGGTACTGGCACAAGAACAGACCCATAGACCAGTGGAACAGAATAGAGAGCCCAGATATAAACCCAAGAATATATGGTCAATTAATATATGATAAAGGAGCCATGGATATACAATGGGGAAATGACAGCCTCTTCAACAGCTGGTGTTGGGAAAACTGGACAGCTACATGTAAGAGAATGAAACTGGATTACTGTCTAACCCCATACACAAAAGTAAACTCAAAATGGATCAAAGACCTGAATGTAAGTCATGAAACCATAAAACTCTTATTAAAAAAACATAGTCAAAAATGTCTTGGACATAAACATGAGCAACTTCTTCATGAACATATCTCCCTGGGCAAGGAAAACAGAAGCAAAAATAAACAAGTGGGGACTATATCAAACTAAAAAGCTTCTGTGCAGCAAAGGAACCATCAGTAGAACAAAAAGACATCCTACAATATGGGAGAGTATATTCATAAATGACATATCCGATAAGGGGTTGACATCCAAAATATATAAAGAGCTCACGCACCTCAACAAACAGAAAGCAAATAAGCCAATTCAAAAATGGGCAGAGGAGCTGAACAGACACTTCTCCAAAGAAGAAATTCAGATGGCCAAGAGGCACATGAAAACATGATCCACATCACTAATCATCAGAGAAATGCAGATTAAAACCACAATGAGATATCACCTCACACCAGTGGGGATGGCCAACATCCAAAAGACAAACAACAACAAAGGATGGCGGGGATGTGGAGAAAGGGGAATCCTCCTACATTGCTGGTGGGAATATAAACTAGTTCAGCCATTGTGGAAAGCAGTATGGAGGTCCCTCAAAAAACTCAAAATAGAATTACCATTTGACCCAGAAATTCCACTGCTAGGAATTTACCCTAAGAATGCAGTAGCCCAGTTTGAAAAAGACAGATGCACCCCTATGTTTATTGCGGCACCATTTACAATAGCCAAGAAATGGAAGCAACCTAAGTGTCCATCAGTAGATGAATGGATAAAGAAGATGTGGTACATATACACAGTGGAATATTATTTAGCCATAAGAAGAAAACAAATCCTACCATGTGTAACAACATGGATGGAGCCACAGGGTATTATGCTCAGTGAAATAAGCCAGGCGGAGAAAGACAAGTATCAAATGATTTCACTCATATGTGGAGGATAAGAACAAAGAAAAAACTGAAGGAACAAAACAGCAGCAGACTCCCAGAACCCAAGAATGAACTAACAGTTACCAAAGGGAAAGGGACTGGGGAGGGTGGGTGGGAAGGAAGGGATAAGGAGGTAAAAGGGGAAAACAAACAAACAAACAAAGAATGTATAGTTCTTAGGTGTTGAAGTCAAACTGATTATTGGTTAATAGTGTTGTTCAGTTTGAGAGAAGGATGTATAAATCACCAACTGTGATGTTTTAGGTCCAAATACATTCACAATTGTTATACCTTCAAAAACAAAACAAAACAAAACAAAGGTGGCAGAATCAGAGCAGACTCTGAAATTTGAAAGTGTGGTTTTGATGTCTGTATATATATATATATATATGTTAAAATATGTATCTTAAGTTTTTACTTTTAAGTTATTCTGTAAATTAATTAATTTTGAAAATCTTTCGGAAATCTAAACTTCTTTGCTCATGTTGGAATCAGTTGGTTCTTTCAAAAAAAAATTACTTAACTTTATTTATACTATTCTTTGAATACCAAGGATGTAACAGATACATACCAAAATATACTAAGACAGAGATGGACCTTGATTGTTATATCAGGATACCTCTGCAATGAAATACGCATACTGCTCTCAGAGTGACTTCTGGTCTTCCCTTTCATATTCACGAAGTTTGAGACTATTCTTTAAGTCCCAAGCTGTCTTAGTTTCTTTCCTTTCTTACTATCATAAAGAATGTTCCTACATGAAGAATTACTACATAGTGGCTCTCTTTAGTCTTCTTACTGTTCTAATCCTGTGCAGTCATGCTATATTTTTCAAGTTATGAGTAGTGAAGGTCATGAAATAATTTTTTAGTAGGTTCCAACTAACATTAAACAAAAAAAAGACCTTAGGACACACAATATATGAGGACACGTATTGTTCATGAATATTTTGTCTTAAAAAATTTATGTATGTGTATTTAATATTTGGTATGTCTGCATACTTACCAGGTGGTGATGTAAAACATTCTTGACTTGAGTTATGGTCACACTTCAAAAGCTACAGATACAATGGGCTTCATTATATTTTTATCAACTGTTACACAAGAAGCTTCAACAAAATAATTCTTTATTCAGAACCTAGGCTAACCTTTAAGGCTAGACATCATGTAAAGACTATTCTTAGTTGAAAGCAGAGATTCCTTAGGATAGATAGATCAAAAAAACTGGAAATATACAGTGACTGATTGGCATTTCAATATATGTATGTTGGAGATAAGGATGATGAGACCAAAACCAGACCAGTGTCTCTACACAGACATGATTAGCTTTCAGCTACTTATGTACCCACTGGCTCAGTAACTCAGTGTACTCTAAGTCACTGCAAGAGCAAATGGCTATCCACAACACAAAATACAATTAGAGAGGAAATGGAAATGAATCTAACTTCAATTAAATAAACTTTCAGATTTCACCACCAATTTCTCATAAAGCATACTGCCTACACCTCAATTACTCAGGAAATTCATTAATTGAAATAAGGACCTCACTAGGCAGATGCTCTGAATTCACTACTATATTTTCAGAAAACAGAAGAATACAAATAAGTGATGCACATCTTTGAGTGCTAAGTAAGATGCAGGTGTCTATATATATAATAAACACTTGGGAGAATGGTACTTTCATATCAGAAGTAAAAGTAGTAAAAATTTGTAAGTGTAGTAATATACATTACCAAACATAAGGGAATTGTTCTACAGGAAGTTAAGCAACTCTTCAGCAGACATATCAGTATTTCATTAGAAGGAAGTAACCCTGCCACCACTGACTACATTATTCCCAACAGGCTGGAACCCAATTCTATTTTCCTTTTGCATTACTGATCTTATTTCCAGAGTCCCAAAAAGTACACGGCATGGTCTTGAGAAACCAACTGGGAAGAGAAAAGAAGGAAATCGTATGGGTTCTTCAGTGTAGGGGGCAAATAACAGATCCAGCCAAAGAATATCCTGCATTTGATAGCAGTTAACCGTAAGACTAATGACCTAATAAATTTTCTATAGGATATGAGGAAAATGTCCTCCTTTCTAAACTTTTAATGTAGTTGAAGGACCGTAACATATAAACATACAAATCTCTCCTCAAAACTCTTCAGTTACCCATTTTATTCTGAATAAAATCCAAATCCCTAGCAGTAACTTATGAGGCCCCATATGATCTGGACCTACATGTATGACCTAATTTCTTATCACTTTCCCCCTCACCTACCCTACAATGGCCAACAGCTAACATCATTACTTTTCATGGAAATGCAATTTAAAATCACAATGATATAACATTACAAATTCCAAAAAATGAACTGACAATACGAGATATAGGCAAAGATGATGAGCAACAGCTTATCTCTCACATTACTGGCGAGAGTGTAAATTTTGTAAAACCATTTGGAAAAATGTTTGACAGTGGCTACTAAATATAAACACACATATATCTGATAATATAGCAATCCTGCTCTTAGATGTAAACCTCGAAGGAATAAGTGCTTACATTCATCAAAAGACATGTACAAGAATGTGCACTGTACTTTTATTCATATCCACCAACAACAGACCAGAATAAACTGTGATCTGTTCAGACAATGGAACACTTCATAGCATTAAAAAAGAATGCTATACAAAGATATACAATGATTCATGCGCAAGGAATGTATAAATCAAACATACTATACTTGTGGTTTTAATGTATTCTGTGCATCTGAATTAAAAAGGAGTTAAAAAATGCTATAATGCAACATGGATTAATCTCATAGACATAACATGGAGGGAAAGAAGTCAGACACAAAAGAATACATACTGGATACTTCCAATTACATAAAGTTCAAAAACAGGCAAAAATAATCCATGATAGATTATTAATAGAAGTAGAAGAGTGATTTGCTGGCTTATTCTGAACTAGAGGTATTATTTTAAGGAGCATAAAGGAGACTTCACAGTGCTGGAAATACTCTATACCTTAATCTACGTAGTTGTTACATAAGTGTATACACACATAGAAATTCAGAGTTGTACATTTAAGATCCGTGAACTTTACAGTAATGTACATAATGCATATATATGTATTCACACATGCACACACAAAATGTCTATGAAGTTATATATAGTTAAGTTATAATTCAATACCCTGCTACTAGAGAACTTTTTGGCTCCATCAGGCCATCATTTACTTTATTATTACTTTTACTGATTCAAAGAAAAGGGAAGGGAGTACTACTTGGGTGCTGAAATAATTGCTTACCTTTAACAAAGGGCAGCTGCAAAGGTTGGGAAAGGAGAGTGGAAAATTAACCCCAAGAAGGAAATCCTTGTTTCTGAGATATCTCTGCTGGCTCTCTCCCTCTGGCTCTCCCCAGGAGCGCAGCTGGTGGAGCCTGTAGGAGGCTTTCAGAGACAGGAAAAGAGCTAACCATCTGAAACAAACCACAGCAGACATGCTTATTCAGTGCTCCATGGAGGTTTGAGGGTAGTTCACAGCAGCAAGGAACCTTGTCTTTCATTAATGTCTCAAGCATCTTTGAAACAGTTCTTTCCTACTTTCAGATAAAGCTCTTTAATATAATACCTTTGTTCTACATATTCTATCTTTGGCATGACTTGGTTTGCTACTATGAAAACTGAAACCCTCTGTAAAGCTCCTCTCAGAATTAAGGAATATTTGGCTCTATCACAAAATATCCTCTAATATATTAGGGAGGTAGTTTTCCTAATGAGGTCATAAACACAAAATAATAAGTGAAAGCCATTATTCCAAAGAAAAGCAACACAGAACTAAGTTTCTCAGACCACTTAAGGCAGGCAGTGCTACAACCACTATTAACTAAAGGAATCATCAGCCATAATTTGCCCTGCAAAAGCAAATAAAAAATAGCAGACTAACTAAAAATAAAGATTTGAAGACTTTGTGATAGCTTTTGGGAGAAGAACCTAAACAGTTTTTACTTAAGGCATATCATGAATCATCACAGAATCATTAAATGATCAAAAGAAAATTTTGATTCCCTTACAAAAATTTTTATTCTTAACACTAGAAAAAGAATGAGAGCCTAAGATGACATAATATAAAATACTTAATTTCACAGCACTCAACCTCTGTCCTTGTTTATTCCCAACTGCTCTCTCATCAAACATGAGCAAACTTCTCACCTGGCCAAAAGTCCCTGAAGCATGAGGTTTGCCATTTCAGCTGGAGATACATCAATAAAACGAAGGAAGGAAAAACAGCTTTCTTCATTAACACCTGTAATATTGAAGGACAAAGTTAAACCCAACAGAAAGCCAAGAGACAATACTCAAACCCTGAACTGCTGAATTTTGACTTAAGAATCAAGAGAGATTCTAAAGGTCCCAATCCAGCCACTTTGATGAAAGTGATGTCATTATTTTTTGTACTACAATCACAAGTAGAAGCAGCAGACCAATGAGACATAGCATGTATGGGTCACAATGGAGTTGGCAATTTAGCTACCTTTGGGGTTTTTGGATCCTTGCTTACCTGCCTTCCTCTTTATCATGCCATGAAAAAGAAAAGGACAGAGGTGAAAGATTCTGAACCCTTGCCTTAATACCTTGAACAATGCTCAAAGTTGAACTTCTTTTCCTTAGACTAAGGAGTGAACTAAGTCACATTAGTAAGAGTCTTCCACCATCTCTGTCAAGTTTTAAGGGTGTAAAAAATTAAGAGGTAGGTATAAAATGAAGATGGAAGGTCAATGTAGTACTTTTTTTTTTGCTTCCTGTTATAGCCACAAATCATAAAATCTACAGATGATGATGACTAATTTACTTAAATCTTATCAAGACTGTATAAATAAAGGCCAAGCATGCAAACCCACTACTAGTTCCAAATCAGTCACTCAGCATAACAAACAGCATTCTGGTAAATCCTTGGCACACTTTCCTTCCCAAGGATCAAAACACCTACCTTTTCTGTGAAAGAGAGACTGTTGTATATAGTCTGGTGCAAATGGAGAAAGAAGAACTCTTAACCACCTATAAAGTAAGTAAATAAAAGAAATCTAAACCCAAATATAAATACTGGTAAGTTAACTAGACTGGAGGTTCCAAACTAAAGAAAATCTTCTAGGTCTGAAGCTGTTTCTATTTTTAAAAAGTTTGCTACCATATTACTGGGCAAAAATCATGGCAAAAATGTTAGAAAATACTAAGTACTTACTAAAGACATAAGAAGATAACACAAGTTCAAACAATTCTAGCACAGTAAGTTATCATTTACTGTATTAAACAAAAAGCACTACAGTTCTGGTCTGTTTCCCCCACCCATCTTGTTTAGGAGTAGTCTGGAGCTACCTCAGACAAAGAATTCTTAAAATTAAACTGAAGAAACATGTCTCAATTTCAGTTTCATTAGGCTAAATATCATTGATTATTTTGATAATACTGTTTATAGTGTATCTCTATAGAAGGGGTTTTCTAAATCCATGGTTCTCAAATGTGGGTGTGCACAGAATCCTTTGGGAGCTTGTTAAAAAGTCCAGAAATCAGGGTCACTCTCACTCACAGGTATAAGAATGGATTTACACACCTATTTTCTGAATGAAAGTGGTCTCTAGCATGTTGCCATTAACCAACCACTTCACCTTTACCAGATCTGTCATTGATGACTCTGGGAAGAAGATAAGTTTGATTAATTTGAAACCCAATCCATTCTCCTGTAAGTGTAAAATAAGCCATCACAAAGCGATTTCACTACTGGGCAGAGATATTTGTTGATCTCTCTTGATACAAGTATTTGCATATATGTGCACATTCCTCATTCAGAAAGGCAACTGGAAGTAGCTGGGGCTTTAAGATCATCCAGTTAAACCTTTAACAGTGTGCATACTCCTACTACAAGATCTCTCAACAAACAGTCATCCATCATTCGTTTAAATACCTCATTCTTAGGGAACTCACACACTCTCCACTAAATTTACCTATTAAGACAAAAAGCCCCCAATTCAAAAAACACTCTTAAGAGTAAACAGGTATTAATTAATATCTGCTCACCTGTCTCGTGAATGGTTGAAGACCCTGATCTGTCCATGACGGTAGATAAACTTTGAAATCTGGTATGGCTTTAGGGAAATATGAAATGGAGACCAAGTTTCTTGTCGTTCAAATAACTCTGGGTGATTACACACCTATGAGGAAGGGAAATGATAAGGTGACACTGTCACGTACAGACATTACTCTATGAAGTAATGGGGGAATCCCAAACCCTGAGTTTTTACCTTTGTGAATATACACTTCCCCATTTTCATCTCTTTTTTAACAGCCTTTGTTTATTTGGCATTAAGGCCAGCGCCTTTTTCTTGAAATTGTTTAAGAAAGACAACTGACAGCTTCCCTAAATGACAAAGGAGCTGACCTAAGCTCTTACCTTCCTAAACTGCATGACCAGATTCATGAGGCTGCTGGTGGTGGTCTGTGCTTGCTGGGTAGAGCCCATGGAAGACTGCAATAAATCCTCAATAGAAATTTTGTTCTTTAGTGCCTGATATAGCAGCTTTTGTCGACTGGTCAGTTGGCAATACATCAGAATTTCAATCTAAAAATCAATTAATATTTGTTTTGAAAAACACTTTGTAAGAAAATTTATTATCAGCATAAAGTCGAAAACACATACAAACCAGACTATGACTGAAAAACAGTTTGATACGTATCTCTAGGAATTCACTATCTTTATAAACCTGTGATACAGTAATTATTCTGAACAATGTTTTTCCTTGACCCTCTTCCCTTGAAACTCACTCTAGATGCTGTTTCTGAACAATCTTTTCCATTTCCAATAGCACTACCTACCATCCATCACAGGGACTTATAAAAATTTATACCCAAACACCTCCAGCCCCTTATTTTCAACTACCTACTATAACAGCTCCGCTCAGTCTCCAGCAATTGCATTATGTGACATACCAGGAAAGAAGTTTTCCACAACTTACTGAATTGAATAACAGCATTACCATTTACTCAGTCTTCCAAAGAGAAACTTCAGGCAGCTACGATTTTTCTTTCTCTCTTAGTCCCCATGTTCTATTATTCCCTACATCTCTCAGTTCACCATGGAACCACCTCTAACCACCTCTTCTGACTATTCCCACTGCCTTAATGGGAATCTCATCATATCTAATCAATACTGCTATTATTTCAAGGTCTTCCTGCCTCTTGGATCTCCTGATTCTAAGTAACTTTCCCTACAATTCTTATAAGGTAATTCAACTTCTGAAAAACCTTCCTGTTACTATATATTACTGCCCATCGTAAAATATTAAAAATTCTCCCACAAGCAGAGGAGGCCTCCCATAATCTAACCCACTTGACTGCCCTGTCTCCTCCTCACATATCCTTCTGTATACCTCAGCAACGATGGTCTGACTAGGGTTTGCTAAACATGTTGCATATTTCAATGTTGCTCTACCTTTGTTCACATTGCTCACTGCCCAGTACCTCCTGCCTATCATATTTTCCTAGTAAATGCAAACTCATTACAGACCTAGCTCACATGTCATCTCTGTGTTGATACTTTCTCTAACCTTCCCTAACAGAACTACTGCCTCATTTGGGTTCCCAATACACTTCACACAATCACTGTATCTCTTATGACACAGTATTACAGTTATTCATGTATTCATCTCTCTTGAAAAGTTGAATGGAACCTGAAGACCGCATCTTTAGGTACCAGTGGCTGGCAAGCAGTAAGAGCAAATAAACAAATATATTTCATAACAGATTAAAAACAGTACTGATGAACTGATTCAAGATGGCAGCGTGAGAGGTGAGACAGAGAGCTCCTCCCCAAACCATAAACAGTACAAAAATATAGTTAATTAATACAACCTTAAAACAGCAACAAGAAAGCTGAACCAGACTGCATACACACGTCACAAACACACCAGACCTCACGAAACAGGGTAACGTCTGAAAGCCTTAATCCAGCGGGACCCAAGCCCTTCCACCACCCCAGCTCACCAGCGGGAGGAAGAGAAATGGAGTGGGGGATGGGGTGGAAGCCTAGGACTGTTGAACAACTAGCCCTGGACATATGCTCTATGAGCAGAAAACTACAGTGTGTGGTGCTCTGGACATTGGAGAGCTCGGACAGGTGGAGTGCTTGAGAAACTGACAATCTGGCCATTTGTGGAAGACAGGATCCACACCCAGCTGCTCTGTGTCAGAGGAAAGGCAGGCAGTCTGAGAGGCTTCCTAGCAGCGAGAGGCCTGTGAAAGGGACGGGGCTTGGGCAGACCTTGCTGCATGGGAGAAGGGAGAGCTGGACAAGGTTAAGGTTGTCTGGGTGCACTCTGCCCAGGGTTGGGAACACTGAGGAGTTTCAGGTGCTCCATACCCCTGGCTGCCTACATAACTCCAAGAAACCTGCACTGTGACACGCAGGCTGCTGCACCGTCCTTCTACTATCCCGGCACTGGTTTGCACATTGGCAGTCAGAGAGTGCTAGGGTCAGGCCAGCCAGAGGGAGGTCCCGCCTACAACAGTTAAGAGACACAAAGCACAGGGGCTTACACCTGTGTGCTTAGCCCACTTGCTATGACACTGGAGACAGGCACTACAGACAGGAATCAGGAAATAGATCTTTCCTCTCCCTAGGCACCAGCTCCGCTCCCCTACGACCCCCAACCTCACTCTAGGGGCTGAGCAGCTCCAGAGACTAGAGCTTCTGCACACTGGTGGGCACCACACAGAAATATGAAACGTCAAAAGAACATGGTTCAGACCAAAATCTCACAAACCCCAGAAAAAGGGCCAAATGAAACCGAACTCACCAATTCTCCTGAAAGAGAGTTAAAAATAAAAATTATGAACACGCTTATGGAGGTACAGAAAAATATTCAAGAACTCAGGAACAAATTTAAGGCAGAGATTCAATCATTAAGAAATTCCATATCTGAAATGAAACATACAATGGAGGGATTTAAAAGCAGATTAGATGTAGGAGAAGAGACGGTAAATGGAACAGAAATTAGAGAAGAGGAATACAAAGAAGCTGAGGCACAGAGAGAAAAAAGAATCTCTAAGAAAGAAAGAATATTGAGAGAACTGTGTGACCAATAGAAACGGAAAAATATTTGCATAATAGGGGTACCAGAAGAAGAGAGAGAAAAAGGGATAGGAAGTGTCATTGAAGAGGTAATTGCTGAAAACTTCCCCAATCTGGGGAAGCAGAGACAGTCTCTCAAGCAATGGAGGTGCACAGATCTCCCAACACAAGGGACCCAAGGAAGACAACATCAAGACATATAATAATTAAAATGGCAAAGATCAAGGATAAAGACAGCCTTTAAAAAGCAGCTAGAGAGAGAAAAAAGATCACATACAAAGGAAAACCCATCAGGCTATCATCATATTTCTCAACAGAAGCCTTACAGGCCAGAAGGGAGTAGAATGATATATTTAATGCAATGAAGCAGAGGGCCTTAAACCAAGAATATTTTACCCAGCAAGGTTATCATTTAAATTTGAAGGAGGGATTAAACAATTTTCAGATAAGCAAAAGCTGAGAGAATTTAACTCCCACAAACCATCTCTACAGTGCATTTTGGAGGGACTCCTATAGATGGAGGTATTCCTAAGGCTAAATAGAAGTCACCAAAGGGAAACAAAGAGTACAGAATATGATTCATAACATACAAAGAATGGAGGAGGAAGAAAAAGGAGGAAAAAAAAAGAATCTTTAGGTTGTGTTTATAATAGCATACGAAGTGCGTTAAATTAGACTGTTAGATAGTAAGAGAATTACCCTTGAACCTTTCGTAACCACGAATCTAAAGCCTGCAATGGCAATAAGTACATACCTATCGATCAATAATCACCCTAAATGTAAATGGTCTGAATGCACCAATCAAAAGATGTAGAGTCACTGCATGGATAAAAAAACAAGACCCATCTATATGCTGCCTACAAGAGACTCACTTCAAACCTAAAGACATAAAAAGATTGAAAGTAAAGGGATGCAAAAAGATATTTCATGCAACTAATAGGGAGAAAAAAGCAAGAGTTGCAGTACTTCTATCAGACAAAATAGACTTCAAAACAAAGAAAGAACAAGAGACAAAAAAGGACATTACATAATGATAAAAGGGTCAGTCCAACAAGAGGATATAACTATTATAAATATCTATGCACCCAACACAGGATCACCTACATATGTGAAACAAATATTAACAGAATTAAAGAGGGAAATAGAATGCAATGCATGCATTTTAGGAGACTTCAACACACCACTCACTCCAAAGGACAGATCAACCAGACAGAAAATAAGTAAAGAGACTAACGGACTGAACAACATATTAGAACAGATGGACCTAACAGACATTTACGCAACACTCCATCCAAAGGAACAGGATACACATTCTTCTCAAGTGCACATGGAACATTTTCAAGGATAGATCATATACTAGGCCACAAAAAAAAAACTTCAGTAAATTGAAAAAGATGGAAATTGTACCAACCAGCTTCTCAGATCACAAAGATATGAAACTAGAAATAAATTACACAAAGAAAACGAAAAAGTCCACAAACACATGGAGGCTTACTAACATGCTCCTAAATAATCAATGGATCAATGACCAAATAAAAACAGAGATCAAGCATTATATGGAGACAAATCACAACAATAATGCAACACCACAAAATCTGTGGGATGCAGGGAAGTCTGTGCTAAGCAGGAAATATATTGCAATACAGGCCTACCTCAGGAAGGAAGAACAATCCCAAATGAATAGTCTAAACTCACAATTAATGAAACTAGAAAAGGAAGAACAAATGAGGCCCAAAGTCAGTAGAAGGAGGGACATAATAAAGATTAAAGCAGAAGTAAATAAAATTGAGAAGAATAAAACAATAGAAAGAATCAAACAAAGCAGGAGCTGGTTCTTTGAGAAAACAAAAATAACAGATAAACCCTCAGCCAGACTTATCTAGAAAATAAGAGTCTACATACATAAACAGAATCAGAAATGAGAAAGGAAAAATCACTACGGACACCACAGAAATACAAAGAATTATGAGAGAATACTACAAAAAATTATATGCTAACAAACTGGATAACCTAGAAGAAATGGACAACTTTCTAGAAAAATACAACCTTCCAAGGCTGACCCAGGAAGAAACAGAAAATCTGAATAGACCAATTACGAGCAAGGAAATTGAACTGGTAATCAAAAAACTACCTAAGAACAAAACACTTGCCCCGGATGGTTTCACTGCTGAATTTTATCAAACATTTAGTGAAGACCTAGTACCAATCCTCACTAAAGTTTTCCAAAAAGTAGAAGAGGAGGGAATACTCCCAAGATCACTCTAATACCAAAACCAGGCAAAGACACCACAAAAAAAGAAAATGACAGACCAATATCCATGATGAACACAGATGCAAAAATACTCAACAAAATATTAGCAAACCGAATTCAAAAATACATCAAGAAGATCATCCATCATGATCAAGTGGGATTCATCCCAGGGATGCAGGATGGTACAATATTCGAAAATCCATCAACATCATTCACCACATGAACAAAAAGGACAAAAACCACATGATCATCTCCACAGATGCTGAAGAAACATTCAACAAAATTCAACATCCATTCATGATAAGAACACTCAACAAGATGGGTAAAGAGGGCAAGTACCTCAACATAATAAAGGCCATATATGACAAACCCACAGCCAACATTGTACTTAACAGTGAGAAGCTAAAAGCTTTTCCTTTAAGATCGGGAACAAGACAAGGATGCCCACTCTCCCACTTTTACTCAACATAGTTCGAGAGGTCCTAGCCATGGCAATCAGACAACACAAAGAAATAAAAGGCATCCAGATCGGCAAGGAAGAAGTTAAACTGTCCCTGTTTGCAGATGACATGGTATTGTACATAAAATACCCTAAAGAATCCATTCCAAAACTATTAGATCTAATATCTGAATTCAGCAAAGTTGCAGGATATAAAATTAATATACAGAAATCTGTTGCATTCCTATACACTAACGATGAACTAGCAGAAAGAGAAATCAGGAAAACAATTCCACTAACAATCATATCAAAGAGAATAAAATATCTATAAACCTAACCAAGGAAGTCAAAGACCTATACCCTGAAAACTATAAAACACTCTTAAGAGAAATTAAAGAGGACACTAATTAACTGAAATTCATCCCATGCTCATGGATAGGAAGAACTAATATTGTCAAAATGAACATTCTGCTTAAAGCAATCTACAGATTCAATGCAATCTCAATCAAAATACCAACAGCATTCTTCAATGAACTAGAGCAAATAGTTCTAAAATTCATATTGAACCACTGAAGACCCCGAACAGCCAAAGCTATCCTGAGAAGGAACAATAAAGCAGGGGGAATTATGCTCCCTGACTTCAAGCTCTACTACAAAGCCACAGTAATCAAGACAATTTGGTACTGGCACAAGAACAGACCCATAGACCAGTGGAACAGAATAGAGAGCCCAGATACAAACCCAAGCATATATGGTCAATTAATATATGATAAAGGAGCCATGGATATACAATAGGGGAATGACAGCCTCTTCAACAGCCGGTGTTGGCAAAACTGGACAGCTACATGTAAGAGAGTGAAATGGATTACTGTCTAACCCCATACACAAAAGTAAGCTCAAAATGGATTAAAGACCTGAATGTAAGTCATGAAACCATAAAACTCTTAAAAAACAATACAGGCAAATATCTCTTGGACATAAACATGAGCAACTTCTTCATGAACATATCTCCCTGGGCAAGAGAAATAACAGCAAAAATGAACAAGTGGGACTATACTAAAAAGCTTCTGTACAGCAAAGGATACCACCAGTAGAACAAAAAGACATCCTACAGTATAGGAAAATATATTCATAAATGACATATCTTATAATGGGTTGACATCCAAACTATATAAAGAGCTCACGCACCTCAACTTACAAAAAAAACCAAGCCAATTAAAAAATGGGCAGAGGAGTTGAACAGACACTTCACCAAACAAGAGATCCAGATGACTGACAGCCACATGAAAAGATGCTCCACATCACTTGTCATCAGAGAAATGCAAATTAAAACCACTATGAGATATCACCTCACACCAGTGGGGATGGCGGCCATCCAAAAGACAAACAACAAATGTTGGCGAGGATGTGGAGAAAGGGGAACCGTCCTACACTGCTGGTGAGAATGTAAATTAGTTCAACCACTGTGGAAAGCAGTATGGAGGTTCCTCAAAAAACTCAAAATAGAAATACCATTTGACCCAGGAATTCCACTTCTAGGAATTTACCCTAGGAATGTAGCAGCCCCGTTTGAAAAATACGTATGCACCCCTATGTTTATTGCAGCTCTATTTACAATAGCCAAGAAATGGAAGCAACCTAAGTGTCCATCAGTAGATGAATGGATAAAGAAGATATGATACATATACACAATGGAATATTATTCAGCCATAAGAAGAAAACAAATCCTACCATTTGTAACAACATGGATGGAGCTAGAGGGTATTATGCTCAGTGAAATAAGCCAGGCGGAGAAAGACAAGTATCAAATGATTTCACTCATCTGTGGAGTATAAGAACAAAGAAAAAATTGAAGGAACAAAACAGCAGCAGACTCACAGAACCCAAGAATGGACTAACAATTACCAAAGGGAAAGGGACTGGGGCGGATGGGTGGGAAGGGGGGGTAAGGGGGAAAATGGGGTATTACAATTAGCACACATAATGTAGCCGGGGTGGGGGTGGTGTGGGGGAATACGAGGAAGGCAGTTTAACACAGAGAAGTAGTGATTCTATAACATCTTACTACGCTGATGGACAGTGACTGCAATGGGGTATGTGGTGGCGACTTGATAATAGGGTGAGTCTAGTAATCATAATGTTGCTCAAGTAATTGTATATTAATAATAGCAAAATAATAAAAAAAATAATAAATGAAACATTATTGATGACAGAATGGCGAGGACAAGTAATGACTCTATAGCATCTTACTACACTGATGGACAGTGACTGCAATGGAATGGTGGAGGGACTTGACAATATGGGTGAATGCTGAAACCACAATGTTGCTCATGTGAAACCTTCATAAGATTGTGTATCAATTATACCTTAAAAAAAATTACTGATGTTTAAGAAAGTTATACCATCACAGTTGTTAAGAGTGATACTACATCTTCTGATCACCTCCCTTTTGACAGTTAATAGAAATTATAAAACTGTTGTTTTCAAGCCATTTATACATATATATATAAACCTAAAGGATCCATTTTTTATTAAGTATTTTACATCTATCAGATATACCTGTGTGACACTGCTGTTTAGTTAAAATCAGCCATCAGGATTTTTTAAAAAGGAATAAAACGAAAGTATGCTTCTACTCCTCTCTTTGAAGGTGCACATTCCCACCACAGTCTTCCAGAGTTCTTATTTCAAAATGATCCAGACTTCTGGCAGTGATAGAGACAACTTGACATTATCAAGAACCTGGAAAGATGCCTTTTAGGCAGAGAGCAGAACTGTGGGAAACAGCTGTAATTCATGGAAGATGGGACAAAACTCCAGTGGGAGAAAAAAAAAAGAAAGGAAAATATGGGGAAGATTTCCAGGAGTTAACAGAAAATTACAGAAGACTGGTAAGGATCCAAAAAAGATGTTTATAAACCAAGATTTATGGTTTTGTATGAGAAAAACACTACAACCCAAAGCACATTAAACTTCTAAATCTAACTCCCAGTCTGCAGAAATACAGGAGATAGACGAACATGTTTAAAAACACCACAATGATGGAATTAGCAAAATCTAGTATGTGGAAAAGTCTACAAGACTAATAACTGAGTTTTTTCATTAAGAATCACAAAGGAAAAAGAAGGGAGAGATTAAAAAATACTTAAGAGAAATATCGCCTAAATGCTATATATGTGCATTGCTTGGATTCTGATTTTAAAAATCTAACTCTTTAATAGAGAGAGAGAGACAGAGACAGAAAGATACACAAAGATAATCTGAGCACTGACTGGATATACGCTACTAGAATGGAATAACGTTTTTTTTAGTAGGGGGATTATGTGGTTACATATTTTTAAAAGGATCAAACCTTTTAGAGATATGTATGAAAATATTCATAAATGAAATAAAAGACATCTGGGATTTGTTTTGCAATAATCTAGAAGGGTGGGGATAGAGCCATTAATTATCAGTGAAACTGTAAGGTGGTTACAAGAAAGTTAGTTAATTACACTATCCTTTCTACTTTGGTAATGTTTCAAATTCTCCATAATAAGAATAATAAAACAAAAAGTAGAAAAAATATTACTTGCCTTGATTATCTCACTTATTTTAAGCCTTCTTTCTTCTACTCAAGTTTAAAGGTCTTCTCTCAATCAAGCTACCTACCTTCAACTGAACATTTACCAAGGGACTTTTTTTTTTAATCCTGGAATCTTACATTGGTCCCTATTAAGGCTTAAACTCACAAGGTCATCTTTTCTTACCTTGTCAGATAATTCATTTTCCACATCTTTCTTGATTCTCCTAAGCATAAATGGCTTCAAGATCATGTGTAAGCGAGAGAGTTGATCTGAAATTCCAAGACGACCCCCAACAAATAATTAATTTATTTAATACAAACAAAAGAATTACTATTATCTCTCAACTGTTTACCTATTGGCTTAATGATTCTTTTAGAAAAGACTAAACATAATTTTTTTCCCATGCAGGAAACCAAGGCACCTGAATTTTCCACAGCATCCTCCTGTAGTCAGTTGGGCAAATGTGCTTTGTTCTCTCTCATTTACTCAGTCCAACATAACCACTTTATTTTTAGTAGAATTCACCTATAACATGTTTTACAATCATTTTTTCAATAGTAATATTTTCATATACATTTAATGAAAGCTATCTGGGATGCTTCGTGTTACCAAAAAATCATTTTGTCAGAATATGTCAGTAATTAACAACTTTAGTGTAAGAACTTTAATGTAATTTAAGACCTTTTCTAACAGTTAGTAGAAGTCACTTCATGTCTATAAACACCTAACTTTCTTAAAACGTATCATTCAACAAGGTTCAAAGTATTGATAAACAAGTTTAAAATGTTCAAACAAACAAATCCGAATATAGATAGAAAATAACAAAAACTACCCTTCTAAAGTTTTCTGTTTTTGTCACAGGAGAAAAGCCTTACCCCATTTCACAAAGCATATAATATTGATACGAATTTTTCAGGATCTACATGTAAAATGAAGATTCTGTAAACGAAAATGTGGTACTTTATGAACTCTGCCTGTTCTGCCTTGATTAAGTAGTCAACACTACAGCGGCATCTCAACTAGTCCTCGGACTCTTTTAAACATAAACAAAGCACATACTTGTTTTGTGAGAAAAAAACTCCCCCGGTCCTCCTTATATAAGAAACATATATATATGTACTAGAAGAAAAATTCTTCACATCTAAGAAAATACACAATTACGTGTGTGCTTACACTGATAGGTAGGAAGAAGAAAATTAGTTCATAAAAGTACTCACTCTCATCAATGGCAGATTTGTTTTCGGCGTGGCTCTCAATGTCCTTGGAAAACCATTCATTAAATTCCTCATGTGAATCAAATAATGTTGGCATAATAAAATGCAGCAGAGCCCAGAGCTGGAAACAAAGGAAAAGTGAAATAGCTGTAGAGCAATAAAACTACAGTGTAAGGATATAATGAGAGTTTGAAGAAAGAGTAAAAGTTTCAGAGGTGTGTGTCTATGTTTAGGTGCATGTGTATGTACAAGTGAGCAGGAGAGATGAGATGACTGTGTAAGCATGTGCCTAGTCAGCCAACACTAATTTTATAAGGTGCTGTAGCAAACTGTGATTCTTTTTCAATTAATTTAAAATTGAAAGTCTGAAAGTGCAAGCCCTGCTCAGATTTTGCAGTGGAATAGTTTTAAAGATCTTATATATACAATGAAAAACCCATTCCACAACTGAATACATTCTAAGGTAGCATAACTTGCTAATAACAACTCTAGATCAGTGGTCAGCAAATTATGGCCTGTGGGACCAACTCTGGTCTACCGTCTGTTTTTATAAATGAAATTTACTGGCACATAGACACAACTATTCATTTTTGAATCACTTATGGCTGCCTTCACATTACAATGGCAAGGCTGAGTACTTGTGACTCCAAGTATACCTTGTAAAATCTAAAATAATTACTATTTGGTTCTCTACAGAAAGTATTCTGCCCCAATTCTTTCATAAAGATAACTGATCATCTCAGTGTTAGCCCCTCATCTTTAGCTCCTCTCAGTGTTAAACAGTATTTTCTTCTCATGCCAGCATAAAAACATCCTAGGGGTACCATTAATATGGTCACCTATTTATAACATAAATATGAAGGAATGAAGTATTTAGTTTGCCTAAGTACATCATTAGGAATGATGGCAAAACAAACAAAAAACAGCGACAGCAAACCCCACTTTGGGCAAAAGCGATGGTCACGTTCTTACTTCATGTGGGGATTATAATTTGTACAGAGCAGTAACACTCCAGGTGGGCATTGGTAAAGAATTTAATTCTGTGTTAAAACCAACCACTGTGTTTAATACAGCCATAAAATTGAGGCCTTCACTAGTGCCCTTACCTCGGCCATGGTGTTCTGAATGGGAGTTCCAGTTAACAAAAGCCGATTCCGACACTGGAACTGCAAGAGGATCTTCCAACGAACGCTGTCCAATAAGATGAATTACAAATTCAAAGTTAGCAATAAATCTTTCTTCATTGTATTGAGACCCTGTATTTCTCAAAATGCTTTCCAAAAATATAAACACTCAAAATCAAGTACATGTACACAATTGAAAAATATTATTCAAAAAACTGAGGACAGGAAATTTCAGAGGAATTGGGTTCTCTACACTGAAAACATGGTATTAGGGTTTAGGAAAAATAGCCCTCAAACAGGCATAGTAGGATTCTATCTGGCTTGATAAACTCCCCTACTATCTTTGGTCAGTTTTGTTGACACAAACCATTTACTTATAAGGTACTTCTCTACAGTAGAAAACTTAAAAGATATTAATCTGCGTGCTTCCATTGTGAGTTTGGAGGGAGCAATGGAGACAAGGGAAGGGTGTGAGAAGAAGTGCATTTGCACTGCTTCCGGCCAAACTACTCCAAAAGAGTGCAAAATGAAGTAATACCCTTCAGAGTATGGGAAATTCCACAGAAAATACCATCCTGTCAGTTAACATGGACCTCTGAGAAAGTCCTATGGCCTCACCCAGAGTTAAAAATGCATCAAACCCAAGTTTAATATCACTGAGCAACACTTTACAGCCAAACGTTCATTTACTATTCAGTTCGGGCGGGACCTTACAAGTATTAGAACATTTTAAACATGTAACATGTAACTTCTAATAAAAGCATTCTTGGCAGTCCAATAACCATACAGGGACTAGGACAACCTGCATGGAAGAGATAGATCCTACAATCCACATGATCTAACTCTAGTTCCTAATAAGACCTCCTGTTTAAAATAATTCCTCAAGAAGGGCAGACACTTGTTCCTCCAAAAAATTTTGCTTATGCAGAGATCATTACCATGTCATGTTCTGAAACCTCTCTGATCTTTATTCACACATATGTGTAAATACCATACAGCAATACAACCTCAGAACAGAGTTTGGTTTCTACATAAATGTTACCTGGAACTACTCTTGAGCGCCTGAGCCTCATCCAAAACCATGTATTGCCACTTCACCCGCTGGAAATACTTTACATCCTGCACCACCAACTGGTAGCTGGTGATAACCACGTGGAAGGGGGCATCCTGAGTATAGAGGGTCTTCTGTAAATATAAGAGAGAAGGGTGAAAAAAAAAAGACACCCTATAACCCATAATAAGATAATGAAGAATGGACTATATTTTATAAGGCCAAAAAATTTAAGATACTCTAAAGATATGCTTCTCCCATAAGGTAGTATGTAGTGAATTAAATCACAGCTGGGTTTTTTTTAATTAGTGTCATTAATACACAATTTTATGTTGGTTTCAAATGTACACCACAGTGATTCAAAAGTCCCTGTGATCAACTTACACTATGATTGCAAATTATTCTGCTTTATCCCCTTTCCCTCCCCACTTGAATCCATTCTAATGGTCCCCTTTCTCAGTGTTTAGGAGTCTACTGCTGTTTTGTCTCTTCTGTTTTGCTTTGTTTTCATAGTCCACAAATAAGTGAAATCATATAGAAATTGTCTTTCTCCTCCTGGCTTATTTCACTGAGCATAATACCCTCTAGCTCCATCCTTGTTGTTACAAATGGCATGATTTTTCTTTTTATGGCTGAATAATATTCTATTGTGCATATGTACCACATCTTTATCCATTCATCTACAGATGGACACTTAGGTTGCTTCCATATCTTGGCTATGGCAAATAGTGTGGTGACAAACACAGAGGTGCATTTATCGTTTTAAATTAAGGATTTTGTTTTCTTCCGGTAAATTCCTACAAGTGGAATTACTGGGTCAAATGGTATTTCTGTTTTTAGCTTTTTGAGGAACCTGTGTACTGCTGTCCAGACCAGTTGCACTGATTTAAATTTCCACCAACAGGTAGGAGGGTTCCTATTTCTCCCATCCTTGCCACCATTTGTTGTTTCTTGTCTTTTGGATAGTGGCCACCATGTATGAGGTGATATCTCATTGTGGTTTTAATTTGCATTTCCCTGATAATTAGTGATGTGGAGCATCTTTTCATGTGCCTGTTGGTCTTTTGTATTTCTTCTTTGGAGAAATGTCTGCTCAGGTCCTCTGCCCATTTCATAATTGGGTTATTTCTTTTTTGGGTGTTGACGCATAAGAGTTCTTTACGTATGTGGATGTTAACCCCTTATCAGATGAGTCATTTATGAATATATTCTCCTGCACTGTAGGATACCATTTTGCTCTGCTGATGGTGTCCTGCTGTACAGAAGCTTTTTAGTTTGATGTAGTCTCATGGTTTATTTATTCATTTTTTTACTCGAATTATCATTGATAGATTCATCCTGGAGGACGGATCAAGATGGCAGCGTGAGTAGCGCAGCGGAAATCTCCTCTCAAAACCATATATATTTTTGAAAATACAACAAACACAACTATTCATAAAGGAGAGACCAGAAGATACAGTACAACAGCCAGGCTTCATCTATATCTGCGAGAACTCAGCATCTCACGAAAACGGTAAGATACAAAGCCATGACCTGGCAGGACCCGAGCACTCCTCCCACCCCAACTCACCGGCGGTTCGAAAAGATTCAGAGTAGGGAAGGAGTGGAAGCACAGGACTACTAAATAACCAGCTGTAGTAATCTGCACCGGGACCACAGATACACATTGCATCGTGTACTGGATAATAGAGAAACGGAAAAGTAAAATCCGAGACGGAGACTGTGAGTGGGTCTCCATAGCTGGCTCCCCTGGGACAAAAGAAAAGCAGGTGCTTTTAAAAGTCTTAAAGGGAAAAGGGCTTAACAGTTGGACAAAATCATCCTAGCACACTCAGCCCAGAAGGCAGGGAATCTTAAGGAACTTCAGGCACCCTAATCCCCTGGGTGGCAACACAGTTCCAAAGCCCCTCATGACGATAAGCAGCCTGTCATTCATGACCACCCCCACTGGCATTGCAAGCAAACCCGTTGACCCACCACAGCTGCGGAGCAGCCGGGGAGCAGCCCCGCTCACAGGAACCACACAGTCTTCTACAAGTGCGCAACTAAATGGGACAGACGCAGAGGCTGCCGCCGGTGCACAGCTGCCCAGCACAGACAAAGGAAGTCGGAGCAAGGTCCGGAAGGCACGAAAGAGCACCATTCCCTCAGGAGAACACACCCAGTGTGTCTGCGACCCCCCACACTGCCCTAGGCTATCCGAAGGGCCGTCCTGCCCACGGCAGCCCAGATTATCCCAGAGACTGCTCCTGGTGTGCGGGCAACCAGCACAGGCAGCAGAGAAGGGCAAGGCAACTAGCAAGCAGGAAGGGACTTTGTTCTCCCAACTGACACACATGCCACCTGCCAGCAAGCACGTCAATAGACATGTTGGCAGAAGAATCTGGTCCAGTCAAAAATCACTCAGACAACCCCAGGGAGAGGGCCTGGTAAGACAGATATAACCAAAAGTGGTTCCTTTTCTTCCTGAAAAGAATGCAAAATAAAAGTGATAACCATGCTGATGGACCTGCAGAGAAATATGCAAGAGCTAAGGGATGAAGTCCAGAGGGAGATAACAGAAATTAAACAATCAATAGAAGGACTTAAGAGCAGACTGGATGAGGTGCAAAAGACTGTTAATGGAATAGAAATCAAGAACAGGAGTACAGAGAAGCTGAGGCAGAAAGAGATAAAAGGATCTCTAGGATTGAAAGAATATTAAGAGAACTGTGTAACCAATCCAAACAGAACAATATTCGCATTATAACAGTACCAGAAGAAGAAGAGAGAGAAAAAGGGACAGAAAGTGTCTTTGAAGAAATAATTGCTGAAAACTTCACCTGGGGAAGGAAATAGGCTCTTAGACCATGGAAGCCCACAGATCTCCCAACACAAGGGACCGGAGGAGGGCAAGACCAAAATATATAATAATTAAAATGGAAAAGATCAAAGACAAGGACAGGGTATTAAAGGCAGACAGAGAGAAAAAAGATCACATACAAAGGAAAACCCATCAGGCTATCATCAGACTTCTCAACAGAAACCTTACAGGCCAGAAAGAAAGGCATGATATACTTAATGCAATGAAACAAAAGGGCCCTGAATCAAGATACTGTATCCAGCACAATTGTCATTTAAATAAGAACGGATTAAACAATTTCCAGATAAGTAAAAGATGAGGGAATTCGCCTACCACAATCCACCCCTACAGGGTATTTAAAATGGACTGCTTTAGATGTAAGTACTCCTAAGGCTAAATAGATGTCACCAGAGAAAATAAAATCACAGCAAAGAAAGCAGACCAACCAAATAATACCAAAAGGCAAAAAATAAAATCAACTATCCACAAAAATAGTCAAAGGAAACACAAAAGAGTACAGAATAAAACACCTAACATATAAAGAATGGAGAAGGAAGAATAAGAAGGGAGAGAAACAAAGAATTATCAGACTATGTTTATAATAGCATAATAAGAGAGTTAAAGTTAGATGGTTAGATAGTAAAGAAGGTACTCTTGAACCTTTGGTAAACACGAATCCAAAGCATGCAATGGCAGTAAGTACATATCTATCGATAATGACCCTAAATGTAAATGGTCTGAATGCACCAATCAAAAGACAGAGTAACAGAATGGATAAAAAAGAAAGACCATCTATATGCTGCTCACAAGGGACTCACCTCAAACCGAAAGACATACACACAGACTAAAAGTGAAGGGATGGAAAAAGATATTTCATGCAAACAATAGTGAGAAAAAAGCAGGTATTACAGTACTTCTATCAGACAAAATAGACTTCAAAACAAAGAAAGTAACAAGAAATAAAGAAGGACATTACATAATGATAAAGGGGTCAGTCCAACAAGAGGATATAACCATTATAAATATATATGCACCCAACACAGGAGTGCTGATATATGTGAAACGAATACTAACAGAATTAAAGGAGGAAATAGAAACCAATGCATTCATTTTAGGAGACTTCAGCACACCACTCACTCCAAAGGACAGATCAACCAGACAGAAAATAAGTAAGGACACAGAGGGACTGAACAACACACTAGAACAGATGGACCTAACAGACATCTACAGAACTCTACACCCAAAAGCAGCAGGATACACATTCTTCTCAAGTGCACATGGAACATTTTCCAGAATGGACCATATACTAGGCCACAAAAAACACCTCAGTAATTTCAAAAATACTGAAATTCTACCAACCAACTTCTCAGATCACAAAGGTATAAAACTAGAAATAAATTGTACAAAGAAAACAAAAAGGCTCACAAACCCATGGAGATTTAAGAACATATTCCTAAATAATCAATGGATCAGTGACCAAATTAAAAGAGAGATCAAGCAATAAAAGGAAACAAATGACAACAACATCACAATGAGCCAACTTCTGTGGGACGCAGCAAAGGCAGTTCTAAGAGGAAAGTATATAGCAATCCAGGCCTATTTAAAGAAGGAAGAACAATCCCAAATGAATGGTCTAAAGTCACAATTACTGAAACTGGAAAAAGAAGAACAAATGAGACCCAGAGTCAGCAGAACGACGGACATAATAAAGAGCAGAGAATAAATAAATAAAATTGAGAAGAATAAAACAATAGAAAAAAAAACAATGAAACCAAGAGCTGGTTCTTTGAGAAAATACACAAAATAGATGAACCCCAGGACAGAATTACTAAGAGAAAAAGAGAATCTACACACATAAACAGAATCAGAAATGAGAAAGGAAAAATCACTATAGACACCACAGAAATACAAAGAATTATTAGAGAATACTGAGAAAATCTATATGGTAACAAGCTGGATAACCTAGAAGAAAAGGACAACTTTCTAGAAAAATACAACCTTCAAAGACTGACCAAGGAAGAAACAGAAAATCTAAACAGACCAATTACCAGCAAAGAAATTGAATCAGTAATCAAAAAACTACCCAAGAACAAAACCGCCAGCCCAGATTAGATTCACCACTGAATTTTATCAGACATATTCAGAAGACATAACACTCATTCTCCTTAAAGTTTCCCAAAAAAGAGAAGAGGAAGGAATACTTCCAAACTCATTCTATGAAGCCAGAATCACTCTAATACCAAAACCAGGCAAAGACACCACAAAAAAAGAAAATGACAGACCAATATCCCTGATGAACATAGATGCAAAAATACTCAACAAAATATTAGCAAACTGAATTCAAAAGTACATCAAGAGGATCATACATCATGATCAAGTGGGATTCATCCCAGGGATGCAAGGAAGGTACAACATTCGAAAATCCATCAACATCATCCACCACATCAATAAAAAGAAGAACAAAAACCACATGATCATCTCCATAGATGCTGAAAAAGCATTTGACAAAATTCAGCATCAATTCCTGATTAAAACTCAATAAAATGGGTATAGACGGCAAGTACCTCAACATCATAAAGGCCATATATGACAAACCCACAGCTAACATCATACTTAACAGTGAGAAGCTGAAAGCTTTTCATCTAAGATCGGGAACAAGACAGGGATGCCCACTCTCTCCACTGTTATTCAACATAGTACTGGAGGTCCTAGCCACGGCAATCAGACAAAACAAAGACATACAAGGCATCCAGATTGGTAAAGAAGAAGTCAAATTGTCACTATCTGCAGATGACATGATACTGTACATAAAAAACCCTAAAGATTCCATTCCAAAACTACTAGAACTAATATCTGAATTCAGCAAAATTGCAGGATACAAAATTAATACACAGAAATCTGTTCCTTTCTTATACACTAACAATGAGCTAACAGAAAGAGAAATCAGAAAAACAATTCCATTCACAATTGCATCAAAAAGAATAAAATACCTAGGAATAAACCTAACGAAGGAAGTGAAAGACCTGTACTCTGAAAACTACAAGACACTCCTAAGAGAAATTAAAGAGGACACTAACAAATGGAAATGCACCCCATGCTCTTGGCTAGGAAAATAAATATTGTCAAAATGGCTATACTACCTAAAGCAATCTACAGATTCAACGCAATCCTATCAAACTACCAACAGCTTTCTTCAATGAACTGGAACAAATAATTCTAAAATTCATATGGAACCACAAAAGACCCGAATAGCCAAAGCAATCCTGAGAAGGAGGAATAAAACAGGGGGAATTACACTCCCTGACTTCAAGCTCTACTACAAAGCCATGGTAATCAAGACAATTTGGTATTGGCACAAAAACAGACCCACAGACCAGTGGAACAGAATAGAAAATCCAAACATTAACCCAAACATATACAGTCAATTAATATTTGATAAAAGTGCCTTGGATATACAATGGGGAGATGACAGCCTCTTCAGCAGCTGGTGTTGGCAAAACTGGACAGCTACATGTAACAGAATGAAACTGGACTACTGTCTAGCCCCATACACAAAGGTAAACTCAAGGTGGATCAAAGACCTGAATGTAAGTCATGAAACCATAAAACTCTTAGAAAAAAACATAGGCAAAAATCTCTTGGACATAAACATGAGCAACTTCTTCATGAACATATCTCCCCGGGCAAGGGAAACAAAAGCAAAAATGAACAAGTGGGACTATATCAAACCAAAAAGCTTCTGTACAGCAAAGGACACCATCAGTAGAACAAAAAGACATCCTACAGTATGGGAGAATATATTCATAAAAAACGTATCTGATAAAGGGTTGAAATCCAAAATATATAAAGAACTCATGCACCTTAACAAACAGAAAGCAAATAATCCAATTAAGAAATGGGCAGAGGACATGAATAGACACTTCTCTAAAGAAGAAATTCAGATGGCCAACAGGCACATGAAAAGATGCTCCACATCGCTAATCATCAGAGAAATGCAGATTAAAACCACAATGAGATATCACCTCACACCAGTGAGGATGGCCAACATCCAAAAGACAAACAACAACAAATGTTGGCGAGGATGTGGAGAAAGGGGAACCCTCCTACACTGCTGGTGGGAATGTAAATTATTTCAACCATTGTGGAAAGCAGTATGGAGGTTCCTCAAAAAACTCAAAATAGAAATACCATTTGACCCAGGAATTGCACTCCTAGGAATTTACCCTAAGAATGCAGCAGCCCAGTTTGAAAAAGACAGATGCACCCCTATGTTTATCGCAGCACTATTTACAATAGCCAAGAAATGGAAGCAATCTAAGTGTCCATCAGTAGATGAATGGATAAAGAAGAGGTGGTACATATACACAATGGAATATTATTCAGCCATAAGAATAAAACAAATCCTACCATTTGCAACAACATGGATGGAGCTAGAGGGTATTATGCTCAGTGAAGTAAGCCAGGCGGAAAAAGAGAATATCTAATGATTTCACTCATATGTGGAGTATAAGAATAAAGAAAAAACTGAAGGAACCCAAGAATGGACTAACAGTTACCAAAGTGAAACGGACAGGGAAGGATGGGTGGGAAGGGAGGGAAAAGGGGCATTACGATTAGCAGACATAATGTAGGCTGCGGGGCCTGGGGAAGGCTGTATAACACAAAGATAAGTAGTGATTATATAGCATTTTACTATGCTGACGGACAGTGAGTGTAATGGGATATGTGGTGGGGAACTGATAATGGGGCGAGTCTAGTAACCATAATGTTGCTCATGTAACTGTAAATTAATGATACAAAAAAAAAAGGTAACAAAAACCAAAGCTCCCTTTAATCCCAGAACCCAAAGAGAACTATGAGTATGTCTTGAAGTATTTTCTCCTGTATATTTGGATGTAGATGTAAATAAAATTGGTATAGAATCTAAAAAAGTTATCATTGATACACAATCTTATTATGTTTTCAAATACATCACTTGTTCATTTTTTATGTTGTTTTCCTTGCCTAAGGAGATGTGTCCAGGAAAAAGTTGCTCATATTTTCTTCTAAGAGTTTTATGGTTTCATGACTTGCACTGAGGTCTTTGATTCCATTTAGAGTTTACTTTTGTGTATGGAGTTAAGACAATCCAGTTTTATTCTCTTGCATGTAGGTGTCCAGTTTTGCTAACACCAGTTATTGAAGAGGCTGCCTTTTCCCCACTGTATATTCATGGCTCCTTTATATTAATTGACCATAGATGCATGGGTTTCTATCTGGACTCTCTATTCTGTTCCACTGATCTATGAATCCATTCTTGTGCCGCTACCAAATTGTTTTAATTACTGTGGCTTTGTAGTAGAGCTTTAAGTCAGGGAGCATAACACCCCCAGCTTTGTTCTTCTTTCTCAGGACTGCTTTGGCTATTTGGGGTCTTCTGTGGTTCCACATGAATTTTAGACCTATTTGTTCTAGTTTGTTGAAGAGTGCTGTTGATATTTTGATAGGGATTGCACTTAATCTGTAAATTGCCCTGGCCAGGATGATCATTTTGACAATATGAATTCTTCCTACCCATGAGCATTGGATAGATTTCCATTTACTGGTGTCTTCTTTCTTGCTTTCATGGTTCTTCTGGTAGTTTTCAGAGTACAGGTCTTTCACCTCCTTAGTTAGGTTTATTTGTAGGTATTTTATTCTTTTTGATGCAATTGTAAATGTAGTTGTTTTCCTGATTTCTCTTTTTGCTAGTTCATTGTTAGTATATACGAATGTTATGGGACTTTTTAAAATTAATTTTGTATCCTGCAATTTCACTGAATTCAGTTATTAGTTCTAGTAGTTTTCTGGTGCATTCCTCAGGGTTTTCTATGTATAATATCATGTCACCTGCAAATAGTGACTATTTAACTTCTGCCTTACCAATCTGGATGCCTTTGCCCTCTTTTTGTTGTCTGATTGTTGTAGCTAAGCCTCCAGTACCATGTTGAATAAAAGCCGTTAGCGTGGGCATCTTTTTCTTTTTCCTAACCTTAGAGGAAACGCTTTCAGCCTTTAGCTATTAAGTACGATGTTGGCTGTGAATTTGTCATATATGGCCTTTATTATGTTGAGGTATGTACCTGACCATAGCAGTTTTTAAAGTAGTTGCCTTAATAGAAAACTATGTTAAAAACTAGTCTTCACAGTGACTGCAATGGGGTGGAAAGGACTTGGTAACATGGGTGAATGTTGAAACCACAATGTTGCTCATGTGAAACCTTCATAAGTTTATATATCAATGATACCTTAAGTTTTTAAAAAATGGATTTAAAAATTAAAAACTAGTCTTCAGCTTATTAAAGAAAAAAATATTACTTCGCACTGGACCACAAGTCCAGCTGATTGTCTATAACAGGGAAAGCACTGTAAAAGAAAAAAAAAAGTTCACTTGCCTAGTCCAGAAATATGGTAAGATTTTATACATGAGAAGTAATTCAAATCAACTGGAGAGAGAATGACTGCATATTTTTGTGTGTGTGCGTGTGTGTATATATATATATATGTATAGTAAGCTAAAAGTCACCTGACTCCAGAACCTTCTGATGACTTTTCTATCATGAGGATTTCCCCAGTATGGTAGCACCTGCAAAAAAGAACCAACACAGAGATTATTTCCTATGGATAATCTTTGAACTATCATCAAAATTACGTTATTAAAAATGATTTCACGAGAGATATTCAAGATGGCGGGTTGATAGGTGACACGGAGAACGCCTCCGAAAACAACGAATAGTACAAAAATATAGTTAATTAATACAACCAACCCTAAAACAGTAAGAAGAAAGAGGGCTGAACAAGACTGCACAAAGACCTCACAAACACAGGAGACCTCACAAAACTGGGTAACGTATGAAAGCCTTAATCCAGCGGGACCCAAGCCCTTACCCCACCCCAGCTCACGAGCAAGAGAAACAGAGCGGCGAGGGGGTGTAAGCCTGGGACTGATGAACACCTAGCCCTGGAGATCTGCTTTGTGAGAAGAAGCCTACATTGTGTGGTACTCTGGACAGTGGGGAGCTTGGAGAGGCAGAGGGCCTGGGAGACTAACATTCCAGCCGTTTGTGGACGATGGGATCCACACCCAGCTGCTCTGTGTCAGAGGAAGGGCGGGCGGTCTGAGAGGCTTCCTAGGAGCAAGAGTGCTGCAGAAGGGGTGGGGTTTGGACAGACCTTGCTGCACAGGAGAAGGGAGAGCTGGACAAGGTTGTCTGTGTGCACTTTGCCCAGCTGACTGGGAACTTTGGGGTGCTTCAGGTGCTCCATCCCCCTGCCTGCCTACGCAGCTCTGCGGCCCAACACGGTGACACACAGCCTGCCAAGTCTTCCTCCTGGCCCAACAGCACCTGCTCGCAAACCAGCAGCCACTGCGCTTGGGTCAGGCCAGCCAGAGGATGCCCCGCCTACAACAGCTACAGACGCAAAGCACAGAGGTTTACACGTGTGTTTGGCCCACTGGCTCTGACACTGGAGACAGGGAAGACGGGAGTCAGGAAATAGATCTTTCCTCTCCCTAGGCACCAGTTCTGCTCCCCTACCACCCCCAACCTCACTGTAGGGCCTGAGCAGCTCCAGAGGCTAGAGTTTCTATGCACTAGTGGGCACCACACAGAAATATGAAACGTCAAAAGAACACGGTTCAGACCAAAATCTCACAAACGCCAGAAAAAGGTCAAATGAAAATGAAATCACCAATCTTCCTGAAAGAGAGTTCAAAATAAAAATTATAAACATGCTTATGGAGGTACAGAAAAATGTTCAAGAATTCAGGAACGAATTTAAGGCAGAGATTCAATCATTAAGAAATTCCATATCTGAAATGAAACATACAATGGAGGGATTTAAAAGCAGATTAGATGTAGAAGAGATGGTAAATGGAATAGAAATTAGAGAAGAGGAATACAAAGAAGCTGAGGGTCAGAGAGAAAAACAGAATCTCTATGAAAGAGTATTGAAAGAACTGTGTGACCAATCCAAACGGAACAATATTCACATAACAGGGGTACCAGAAGAAGAGAGAGGGGAAAAAGGGATAGAAAGTGTCACTGAAGAGGTAATAGCTGAAAATTTCCCCAATCTGGAGAAGGAGATAGTCTCTCAAGCTGTGGAGGTACACAGATCTCCCAACACAAGAGACGCAAGGAAGACAACATCAAGACATATAATAATTAAAATGGCAAAGATCAAGGATAAAGACAGCCTTTAAAAAGCAGCTTGAGAGAGAAAAAAGATCACATACAAAGGAAAACCCATCAGGCTATCATCAGACTTCTCAACAGAAACCTTACAGGCCAGAAGGGAGCGGCATGATATATTTAATGCAACGAAGCAGAGGGCCTTGAACCAAGAATACTCTACCCGGCAAGGTTATCATTTTAAATTTGAAGGAGGGATGAAACAAATTTCAGATAAGCAAAAGCTGAGAGAATTTAACTCCCACAAACCACCTCTACAGTGCATTTTGGAGGGACTCCTATAGATGGAGGTATTCCTAAGGCTAAATAGATGTCACCCAAGGGAAGAAAAAGAGTACAGAATATGATTCATAACGTACAAAGAATGGAGGAGGAAGAAAAAGGAGGAAAAAAAAAAGAACCTTTAGGTTGTGTTTGTAATAGCACACGAAGTGAGTTAAATTAGACTGTTAGATAGTAAAGGAATTACCCTTCAACCTTTGGTAACCACGAATCTAAAGCCTGTAATGGCAGTAAGTACATACCTATCAATAATCACCCTAACTGTAAATGGTCTGAATGCACCAATCAAAAGACATGGAGTTACTGAATGGATAAAAAAACAAGACCCATCTATATGCTGCCTACAAGAGACTCACTTCAAACCCAAAGACATAAAAAGACTGAAAGTAAAGGGATAGAAAAAGATATTTCATGCAACTAATAGGGAGAAAAAAGCAGAAATTGCAATACTTCTATCAGACAAAACAGACTTCAAAACAAAGAAATTAACAAGAGACAAAAAAGGACATTACATAATGATAAAAGGGTCAGTCCAACAAGAGGATATAACTATTATAAATATCTATGCACCCAACACAGGATCACCTACATATGTGAAACAAATACTAACAGAATTAAAGAGGGAAATAGAATGCAATGCATGCATTTTAGGAGACTTCAACACACCACTCACTCCAAAGGACAGATCAACCAGACAGAAAATAAATAAAGAGACAAAGGCACTAAACAACATATTAGAAAAGATGGACCTAATGGACATCTACAGAACACTCCATTCAAGAGCAATAGGATACAGATTCTTCTCAACTGCACATGGAGCATTTTCAAGAATAGATCATATACTAACTAACTAGGCCACAAAAAGAACCTCAGTAAATTCAAAAAGACTGAAATTGTTCCAACCAGCTTCTCAGATCACAATGGTATAAAACTAGAAATACATTACACAAAGAAAACAAAAAAGCCCACAAACACATGGAGGCTTAATAACATGCTCCTAAATTATCAATGGATCAATGACCAAATAAAAACAGAGATCAAGCAATATATGGAGACAAATGACAACAATAATTCAACACCACAAAATCTATGGGACGCAGCCAAGTCCGAGCTAAGAGGGAAATATATTGCAATACTGGCCTACCTCGGGAAAGAAGAACAATCCCAAATGAACAGTGTAAACTCACAATTAATGAAACTAGAAAAGGAAGAACAGATGAGGCCCAAAGTCAGTAGAAGGAGGGACATAATAAAGATAAGAGCAGAAATAAATAAAATTGAGAAGAATAAAACAATAGAAAGAATCAATAAAAGCAGGAGGTAGTTCTTTGAGAAAATTTTAAAAATAGGTGAACCCTTAGCCAGACTTAACAAGAAAAAGAGAGTCTACACACATAAACAGAATGAGAAATGAGAAAGGAAAAATCACAACGGACACCACAGAAATACAAAGAATTATTACAGATTACTATGAAAAATTATATGCTAACAAACTGGATAACCTAGAAGAAATGGACAACTTTCTAGAAAAATACAACCTTCCAGACTGACCCAGGAAAAGACCAATTACCAGCAAGGAAATTGAACTGGTAATCAAAAAACTACCTAAGAAGAAAACACCTGACCCAGATGGTTTCAGTGCTGAATTTTATCAAACATTTAGTGAAGACCCAATACCCATCCTCCTTAAAGTTTTCCAAAAGTAGGAGAGGAGGCGATACTCCCAAACTCATTCTACGAGGCCAACATCACTCTAATACCAAAACCAGGCAAAAAAACTCCAAAAAAAGAAAATGACGGACAAATATCCATGATGAACACAGATGTAAAAATACTCAATAAAATATTAGCAAACCGAATTCAAAAATACAACAAAAACATCACCCATCATGATCAAGTTGTATTCATCCCAGGGATGCAAGGATGGTACAACATTCGAAAATCCATCAACATCATCCACCACATCAACAAAAAGAAGGACAAAAACCACATGATCATCTCCATAGATGCCGAAAAAACGTTCGACAAAATTCAACATCCCTTCATGGTAAGAACACTCAACAAAATGGGTACAGAGGGCAAGTACCTCAACATAATAAAGGCCATATATGAGAAACCCACAGCCAACATTATACTTAACAGTGAGAAGCTGAAAGTTTTTCCATTAAGATCAGGAACAAGACAAGGATGCCCACTCTCCCGACTTTTATTCAACATAGTTCTGGAGACAGCACAAAGAAATAAAAGGCATCCAGATTGGTAAGGAAGAAGTCAAACTGTCCCTGTTTGCAGATGACATGATAGTGTACATAAAAAACCCTAAAGAATCTGCTCCAAGACTACTAGATCTAATATCTTAATTCAGCAAAGTTGTGGGATACAAAATTAATACACAGAAATCTGTTGCATTTCTTACACACTAACGATGAACTAGCAGGAAGAGAAATTAGGAAAACAGTTCCATTCACAATAGCATCGAAAAGAATAAAATATCTAGGAATAAACCTAATGAAGGAAGTGAAAGACCTATACTCTGATAACTACCAGACACTCCTAAGAGAAATTAAAGAGGACACTAACAAATGGAAATTCATCCCATGCTCTTGGCTAGGTAGAATAAATATTCTGAAAATGGCTATACTACCTAAAGCAATCTACAGATTCAATGCAATACCTATCAAAATACCAACAGCTTTCTTCAATGAACTGGAACAAATAATTCTAAAATTCGTATGGAACCACAAAAGACCCCAAATAGCCAAATCAATCCTGAGAAGGAGGAATAAAACAGGGGAATTACGCTCCCTGACTTCAAGCTCTACTACAAAGCCACAGTAATCAAGACAATTTGGTATTGGCATAAAAACAGACCCACAGACCAGTGGAACAGAATAGAAAATCCAAACATTAACCCAAACATATACAGTCAATTAATATTTGATAAAGGAGGCTTGGATATACAATGGGGAGATGACAGCCTCTTCAGCAGCTGGTGTTGGAAAAACTGGACAGCTACATGTAAGAGAATAAAACTGGACTACTGTCTAACCCCATACACAAAAGTAAACTCAAAATGGATCAAAGACCTGAATATAAGTCATGAAACCATAAAACTCTTAGAAAAAAACATAGGCAAAAATCTCTTGGTCATAAACATGTATGACTTCTTCATGAACATATCTCCCCAGGCAAGGGAAACAAAAGCAAAAATGAACAAATGGGACTATATCAAGCTGAAAAGCTTCTGTACAGCAAAGGACACCATCAGTAGAACAAAAAGAGATCCTACAGTGTGGAAGATTATATTCATAAATGACGTATCCAATAAGGGGTTGACATCCAAAATATATAAAGAACTCATGCACCTCATCAAACAAAAAGCAAATAATCCAATTAAGAAATGGGCAGAGGACATGAATAGACACTTCTCCAAAGAAGAAATTCAGATGGCCAACAGGCACATGAAAAGATGCTCCACATTGCTAATCATCAGAGAAATGCAGATTAAAACCACAATGAGATACCACCTCACACCAGTGAGGATGGCCAACATCCAAAATACAAACAACAACAAATGTTGGCGAGGATGTGGAGAAAAGGGAACCCTCCTACACTGCTGGTAGGAATGCAAATTAGTTCAACCATTGTGGAAAGCAGTATGGAGGTTCCTCAAAAAACTCAAAACAGAAATACCATTTGACCCAGGAATCCCACTCCTAGGAATTTACCCTAAGACTGCAGCAGCCCAGTTTGAAAAAGACAGATGCAGCCCTATGTTTATCGCAGCATTATTTACAATAGCCAAGAAATGGAAGCAACCTAAGTGTCCATCAGTAGATGAATGGATAAAGAAGATGTGGTACATATACATAATGGAATATTATTCAGCCATAAAAAGAAAACAGATCCTACCATTTGCAACAACATGGATGGAGCTAGAGAGTATTATGCTCAGTGAAATAAGCCAAGCCGAAAAAGACAAGTATCAAATGATTTCCCTCATATGTGGAGTATAAGAACAAAGGAAAAAACCAAAGGAACAAAACAGCAGCAGACTCACAGAACCCAAGAATGGACTAATAGTTACCAAAGGGAAAAGGACTGGGGAAAATGGGTGGGAAGGGAGGGATAAGGGGGAAAAAGGGGCATTACAATTAGCAGATGTAATGTTGGGGGGCACGGGGGGAGGGCTGTACAACTCAGAGAAGACAAGTAGTGATTCTATAGCATCTCACTACGCTGATGGACAGTGACTGTAATGGGGTTGGTGGGGGGACCCGATGAAGCGGGTAGTTTAATAACTATAATATTGCACATGTAAGTGTAGGTTAATGATACCAAAATAAATTATATAAAAAAAGAAAATTATGTGATTTTTTTGTATTCCACTGGGTTGTCTAGTACACAGGTTGACAAACTATTGTGTAAATAAAGTTTTATTGGAACACACACACACACAAAAGAATCTGAAAGAAAGGAAGCCCAGAAAGGAAAGCTTTGCACCTGTTACGTGATCTCCCTGAAGATGCTGACCCTTCCCAAAAGTTCTAGTTGAAAGGGTACTGCATCTCCTTAAAAAACAACAAAAGCAAAAAAAAAACACTGCTCAATGTCTGAAGAAGATGCAGTGCCCACAGAAAGAAAACCATCGTTCAAGGAGAAGGGATCCTAATAACCACACACCTCCCTGGCCTTAAGCTGGGAATCAAAGGACATATACACACTGGCTGTAAAGGTAAAGTACACAGTAAAAGTATACAGTCCTGCCTCAATAGGTACTGAATCTCAGCTTTCAATCACCTTAGTTCCTGACTAGTTTAAGGAGACTTTGGATTATTAGTGCCCCAGAAAAAAAGAAACTACTAGTGGCAAAAACAAAACAAAACAAAACCCAAAACACATATAAATCCTCTGCCTGGAAGAAGAAAACAATATCCAGAGGCACAGTTATCTCTAGAATTTTTCTGGCACACAATTTCAAAAAAACAAAAAAGATCCTTGACATATGGGAAGACCAGACCACATGACTGAAAACCAACATGAAGAACATAAAGAAACCCACAGGAGATCCAGATAATGAAAATATGAGAAACAAACTTTTTAAAAAAACCCTAACTTGTTCATGGAATTAAAAGACAATATTGAGAATTTCAGTGGTGTACCAGAAACAATTAAAGAACCAAAGGGAATTTTACAACTGAAAAATATAATCAGTAACTAAAATTAAGAATTCAGTGATGGGTTTAATGACAGACTAGATACAGCAGAAGAGAAAAATAGTGAATAGATGATTGACCCAAAGAAATATCTGTTGGAGAAACAAAACACAAAATTCAGCACTTTTTCTGTAATGTCTCTAGATGTGGTTTTCTTTCCTTTTATCCTCATGGGACTCACAGTGCTTTTTGAATCCAGAGCTTAATGTCTTTTGTTGTTTTGGAAAAGCTCAGCCACATGTTAGTACAGATATGTAGGAAGGAATGAAGATCAGTGAAAACAGTGAACATGTAAGTAATATGAATAAATCTGAGTTTAAAATGCATAAATAATAATAATATGTCTTATGGGATTTAAAAGATAAACTATATACAAAACAACAGAATGTTAAATCTATAGAAGGGAATATAGGTAAAAGTATACGAAGGTCCTTATAGTTTCTGGAAAGTAGTAACAGCATTAATTTATTTTACTTTTTAAAAAGCCAAGGATACATGTTGTAGTCTCCTGGGTATCTACTGAAGAATAAAATGAATATGTAATTAGCAAGCTAAGAGTAGGGCGGGAAGAGCAATAAGATCTAATCAATCCAATGGGTCACAAGAAAGGAGAGAAAAAGTTGAACAGGAGAAAAGAAGTAGAAAGCAAACAGCAAGGCAGCAGATTTAAACTCCATATATTAATAATTAAAAGTAAGCATAAATACTTCAAATAAAAGGCAAGAAATACACCTTAAATGTTAAATGTAAAAGGAATAAAAAGATCCATGTAAAACCTAACCAAAAGAAAGCCAGTCTATTCAATATCATGCAGAACTGATTTTAACAAGTCTTAAAGAGGAGAATTTCATAACAATAAAAGGTCCAATTTGCCATGAAGATACAATAGTTATAAATTTGTATACATCTGACAGTTTCAAAATACATAAAGCAAAGATGGACAGAAGAAAACAGAAATAGATAAATCCCTAAGTGTAGTAAATTTTAACACATTTCTTTCAATTAGTAATACGACAGGCAGACAAAAAATCAGTAAAGAAACAGAGGGACTGAACAAGTTAACAAACTTGACCTAACCAAAGCACTGTACTCACCAACTGCAGAACACCTATTATTTTCAAACACATACAGAACATTTATAAAAACAGACCATACACTGGGCCATAAAAGAAAGTTCAACAAATTTCAAAGGATTTAAAATAATAAAAAGCATCTTTTCTTTTCATAGTAGATTTAAGCTGTAAATTAATAACGAAAGATATTTAGAAAGTCATTCTTTGCTTGAAAAATAAGAATCCCACTTTTAATAACCCATGGATAAAATAAGAACTTGCAGTAGAAGGTAGAAATTACTTTGAATTGAAAGATAATGAAAATGTGACACATCAAACATTTGGATGGCTACAGTCATGCTTAGAAAGCAGTTACACTCTTAAAACACACTAGAAAAAACTGAAAATAAATTTAAGCTCCATCTCAAGATACTAGAGAAAGAAAATTCACTTAAAAAGTAGGCAAGAATAATTTAAAAAAGCAAAAATAAATGAAATAGAAAATATAACAGAAAAGCCCATTTCAGGAATGAAAAGCAGTGACTATAGAAAAAATATAAATCAGATTTCATAGGAAAAATGAGGAAGTCAGAAGGACTGATCATACTAGAACCATAAAATGACTGTTAACTCTGAAATCTGCCCAATGAACTTTCAGTTATTACCATCATAGATCTAAGTATCTTTGGAGTGTAATCTAACTGTAGACCTGAGCAGTCTACATCTAACTGTGTGCTGTAGGGAAGTGAGCAGGCTGCTGACATTTAAAGGAATAATGGCAATAGAAACAATGAATCGGTAAAGCAGAGGTCATTAAACCTTTTTTGTAAGTAGCCACATAGTAAATATTTTCAGCTTTGCAGGCAATGCAATCTCTGGCACAAAATCTCAACTCTGCTGTTGTAATGGGAATGGAGCCATAAATAATACATGCACAAAAGAACATGCTGTGCTCTAATATATGTATTTTAAATTTCACGTTATGAAATATTACTTTTTTAATTAATTTTTTTTATTTTGCTATTATTAATATACAACTACATGAGCAACATTATGGTTACTAGACTCCCCCTATTATCAAGTCCCCACCACAAACCCCCATTGCAGTCACTGTTCATCAGTGTAGAAGGATGTTATAGAATCACTACTTGTTCTCTCTGTGTTACACTGCCTTCCCCGTATCCCCCTACCCCATCCCCACCTCCGCTACATTATGTGTGCTAATTGTAATATCCCTCCCTTCCCACCCATCTTCCCTAGTCCCTTTCCCTTTGGTAACTGTTAGTCCATTCTTGGGTTCTGTGAGTCTGTTGTTGTTTTGTTCCTTCAGTTTTTTTTTCTTTGTTCTTATACTCCACATATGAGTGAAATCATTTCGTACTTGTCTTTCTTTGCCTGGCTTATTTCACTGAGCATAATACTCTCTAGCTCCATTGATGTTTTTGCAAATGGTAGAATTTGTTTTCTTCTTATGGCTGAATAATATTCCATTGTGTATACATACCACATCTTCTTTATACATCTTCTTTATCCATTCATCTACTGATGGACACTTAGGTTGCTTCCATTTCTTGGCTATTGTAAATGGTGCTGCGATAAACAGAGGGGTGCATCTATCTTTTTCAAACCGGGCTACTGCATTCTTAAGGGTAAATTCCTAGGAGTGGAATTCCTGGGTCAAATGGTATTTCTATTTTGAGTTTTTTGAGGAACCTCCATACTGCTTTCCACAATGGTTGTACTAATTTACATTCCCACCAGCAGTGTAGGAGGGTTCCCCTTTCTCCACATCCTCACCAACATTTGTTGTTGTTTGTCTTTTTGGATGGCGGCCATCCTAACTGGTGTGAGGTAATATCTCATTGTGGTTGAAATATTACTCTTTTTAATCAACAATTTAAAAATGTAAAAATTATCCTTAGCTCACAAAATGTACAAAAAAACAGGTGGTAGATTCCTCAATAAGTTAAATATGGAATGTCTTAGCAATGCCAATCCTAGATATATCCAAAAAAGAACTGAAAACAGGACAGGTTTTCAAACAAAAACCTGTATATGAATGCTCACAGCGGTACTACTAACAATAGACAAAAGGTGGAAACAACCCAAACACCCATCAACAGATGAATGGGTAAACAAAGTATGGTATATTCAGATAATGAAATACTGTCATAGAAGGGAATGAAGTGTTGATACATGCTACAACATGGATGAACCTTGAAAATATTTTTTGTGACGTGAAAAGAAAAAGTCAGACATAAAGGCCATGTACTGTATGATTCCAGTTGTATGAAATATCCAAAATAAGCAAATACATAAAGACAGAAAGCAGTTTTATGGTAGCCAAACGCTGGATGGAAAGGGGAATAGGGAGTGACTGCTTAAATGGGGAGGTTTCTACTCAGGATGATGAAATAATTCTGCAACCAGGCAGCAATTATAGTTGCACCACACTGTAAGCCTATTTAATGCCACTGTAGTGCACACTTTAAATTGGTACATTTAGTTATGTGTATTTTATCACAACTTAAAAAAATTGGGCAAACAAGTAGCAAATGGAATTGGTACACAGGTCATATTTTACTGACCCCTAAACTAGAGAATCCAAAGAAAGCTCAACATGCAAACAAAAGCTCCGTTTCAGGTGTAGGTATAAAGTTTAAGGAGTGGACTTCCGGGAAGATGGCGGTGTGAGCAGGGCAGCAGAAATCTCCTCCCAACACTATATTTATCTACGAAAACACAGAAAATACATCTATTCCTAAAAGAGAGACGAGAATACACAGAAAAGCGCACAGCGTGCAGCTACACCCGAGAGGACTCGGCACCCCAAGAGGCGGGTAAGATACGGAGCCGCGACCCGGCGGGACCCGAGCCCTCCCCCACCCCAGCGCACCGGCGGGAGGAGAGGATTCAGAGCGGGAGGGAGTGGAAGTGCACCCCGCGAAGTACCCGGCCCCGGTGATCTGCGCGGGGAGCGCTGACCCACATTGCGCAGTGCAGCGGAGATTGGAGAGACAGAGCGGCAGGATCTGAGCGGGGAAGCGCCAGGGTGCTTGCAGCCGGCTCCGGGAAGGAAAAAAAAAAGTGCGCGCTTTCCTCAGCGGTCTTAAAGAGACAGGAGCCCAGCGGAGGAGCCGGATCGCCCCAGCACACTCAGCCCAGCAGGCTGGGAGTCCTGGGGAGTTTCAGACGCCTTAGCTGGCGACTGAGGAAGCGTAGCCATACTTAACACTTCTCACTGAGATCAACAGCCTCCTATTCGTTCCCACCCCTGCCAGAGCGATAAAGGGCCCTGCGGAGCGGCACAGTCACAGCTATGGAATAGTGGGGCAATAGCGCCACCTAGAGCATTCCCACAGAATCTACGTCCGGTGGGCATTTTTTTTTGTTGTTGTTGTTTTTGTTTTGTTTTTTTGTTTTGTTTTTGTTTTTTCTTTTCTTTCGCTTTTTTCTTTTTTTCTTTCTTCTTTTTTTTCTTTTTTTCTCTTTTTTTTCTCTTTTTTTTTCTTCTCTTTTTAAAGTCTTAAAGAGCCCAGCTGATATACGTGGCAACTATCAGTGACCAAATTATACAGCCATGAAAAGACAAAGGAATATGGTTCAGACCAAAATCAACCAGACAACCCCAGAGAGGGAGTCTGAAGGGATGGAAATGCACAGCCTTCCTGAAAAAGAATTCAGAATAAAAGTCATAACCATGCTGATGGACCTTCAGAGAAATGTGCAAGAGCTGAGGGAGGAAGTGAGGGAACTGAGGAAAGACAATACAGAAATCAGACAAGCGATCGACGGGCTTAACAGCAGAATGGATGAGATGCGAGAGACTGTTAATGGAATAGAAAACAGAGAACAGGAGTACAGAGCAGCTGAGGCAGAGAGAGATAAAAGGATTTCTAGGAATGAAAGAATATTAAGAGAACTGTGTGACCAATCCAAACGGAACAATATTCGCATTATAGGAGTACCAGAGGAAGAAGAGAGAGAAAAGGGATAGAAAGTGTCTTTGAAGAAATAATTGCTGAAAACTTTCCCTCGCTGGGGGAGGAAGTAGTCTCGCAGTCCACCGAAGCTCATAGATCTCCCAACACAAGGGACCCAAGGAAGACAACACCAAGACACATAATAATTAAGATGACAAAGACCAAAGATAAAGACAGGGTATTAAAGGCAGCTAGAGAGAGAAAAAAGATCACCTACAAAGGAAAACCCATCAGACTATCATCAGACTTCTCAACAGAAACCTCACAGGCCAGAAGAGAATGGCATGATATATTCAACATTATGAAACAAAAGGGCCTCGAACCAAGAATATTGTATCCAGCACGATTATCATTTAAATATGATGGAGGGATTAAACAATTTCCAGACAAACAAAAGTTGAGAGAGTTTGCCTCTCATAAACCACCACTACAGGATATCTTAAATGGGCTGCTCTAGATGGAAGCACAACTAAGGCTAAAAAGATGTCACCAGAGAAAATAAAATCATAGCAAAGAAAGCAGACCATCCAAATACTAACTAAAGGCAAAGAATAAAACACATAGTATAGAAAGAATGGAGGAGGAGGAATAAGAAGGGAGAGAAATAAAGAAACATCAGACAGAGTTTACAATAACTTAACAAGAAAGTTAAGTTAGATTGTTAGATAGTAAAGAAGCAACCCTTGAACCCTTGGTAACCACGAATCTAAAGCCAGCAATGGCAATAAGTACATATCTATCAATAATCACCCTAAATGTAAATGGACTGAATGCACCAATCAAAAGACACAGAGTAACAGAATGGATAAAAAGCAAGACCCATCTGTATGCTGCCTACAAGAAACTCACCTCAAATCCAAAGATATACACAGACTAAAAGTGAAGGGATGGAAAAAGATATTTCATGCAAACAACAAGAGAAAAAAGCAGGTGTTGCAGTACTTGTATCAGACAAAATAGACTTCAAAACGAAGAAAGTAGCAAAAGGATAAAGAAGGACATTACATAATGATAAAGGGTCAGTCCAACAAGAAGATATAACCATTATAAATATATATGCACCCAACACAGGAGCGCCAGCATATGTGAGACAAATACTAACAGAATTAAAGGAGGAAATAGACAGCAATGCATTCATCTTAGGAGACTTCAACACACCACTCACTCCAGAGGACAGATCAACCAGACAGAAAATAAGTAAAGACACAGAGGCTCTGAACAACACACTAGAACAGATGGACCTAACAGACATCTACAGAACTCTACACCCAAAAGCAACAGGATACACAATCTTCTCAAGTGCACATGGAACATTTTCCAGAATAGACCACATACTAGGCCACAAAAAGAACCTCAGTAATTTCAAAAATATTGAAATCCTACCAACCAACTTCTCAGATCACCAAGTTATAAAACTAGAAATAAATTTTAGAAAGAAATCAAAAAGGCTCACCAATACATGGAGACTTAACAACACTCTCCTAATTAATCAATGGGTTAACGACCAAATCAAAACAGAAATCAAAGAATATATGGACACTAATGACAACAACAACACAAAGCCACAACTTCTGTGGGACGCAGCAAAGGCAGTTCTAAGAGGAAAGTATATTGCAATCAGGCCTATTTAAAGAAGGAAGAACATTCCCAAATGAATAGTCTAAAGACACAATTACTGAAATTGGAAAAAGAAGAACAAATGAGGCCCAAAGTCACCAGAAGGAGGGACATAATAAAGATTAGAGAAGAAATAAATAAAATTGAGAAGAATAAAACAATAGAAAAATCAATAAAACCAAGAGCTGGTTCTTTGAAAAAATAAACAAAATAGATAAACCCCTAGCCAGACTCATTAAGAGAAAAAAGAGAATCTACACACATAAACACAATCAGAAATGAGAAAGGAAAAATCACGACGGACCCCACAGAAATACAAAGAATCATAAGAGAATATTATGAGAATCTATATGCTAACAAGCTGGAAAACATAGAAGAAATGGACAACTTCTTAGAAAATACAACCTTCCAAGACTGACCAAGCAAGAAACAGAAAAACTAAACAGACCAATCACCAGTGACGAAATCTAATTGGTAATCAAAAAACTACCCAAGAACAAAACCCCTGGGCCTGATGGATTCACCTCTGAATTCTACCAGACATATAGAGAAGAAATAACACCGATTCTCCTTAAAGTTTTCCAAAAAATAGAAGAGGAGGGAATACTTCCAAACTCATTCTATGAAGCCAGCATCACTCTAATGCCAAAACCGGGCAAAGACCTCACCAAAAAAGAAAATTACAGACCAATATCCCTGATGAACGTAGATGCAAAAATACTCAACAAAATATTAGCAAACCGAATTCAAAAATACATCAAGAGGATCATACACCATGATCAAGTGGGATTCATCCCAGGGATGCAAGGATGGTACAACATTCGAAAATCCATCAACATCATCCACCACATCAACAAAAAGAAGAACAAAAACCACATGATCATCTCCATAGATGCTGAAAAAGCATTTGACAAAATTCAGCATCCATTCCTGATGAAAACTCTCAACAAAATGGGTATAGACGGCAAGTACCTCAACATCATAAAGGCTATATATGACAAACCCACAGCTAACATCATACTTAATAGGAAGAAGGTGGAAGCTTTTCATCTAAGATCGGGAACAAGACAGGGATGCCCACTCTCTCCACTGTTATTCAACATAGTACTGGAGGTCCTAGCCACAGCAATCAGACAAAACAAAGACATACAAGGCATCCAGATTGGTAAAGAAGAAGTCAAATTGTCACTATTTGCAGATGACATGATACTGTACATAAAAAACCCTAAAGATTCCATTCCAAAACTACTAGAACTAATATCTGAATTCAGCAAAGTTGCAGGATACAAAATTAACACACAGAAATCTGTTGCTTTCCTATACACTAATGATGAACTAACAGAAAGAGAAATCAGAAAAACAATTCCATTCACAATTGCATCAAAAAGAATAAAATACCTAGGAATAAACCTAACGAAGGAAGTGAAAGACCTGTACTCTGAAAACTACAAGACACTCCTAAGAGAAATTAAAGAGGACACTAACAAATGGAAATGCATCCCATGCTCTTGGCTAGGAAGAATAAATATTGTCAAAATGGCTATACTACCTAAAGCAATCTACAGATTCAATGCAATCCCTATCAAACTACCAACAGCTTTCTTCAATGAACTGGAACAAATAATTCTAAAATTCATATGGAACCACAAAAGACCCCGAATAGCCAAAGCAATCCTGAGAAGGAGGGATAAAACAGGGGGAATTACACTCCCTGACTTCAAGCTCTACTACAAAGCCACAGTAATCAAGACAATTTGGTATTGGCACAAAAACAGACCCACAGACCGGTGGAACCGAATAGAAAATCCAAACATTAACCCAAACGTATACAGTCAATTAATATTTGATCAAAGTGCCTTGGATATACAATGGGGAGATGACAGCCTCTTCAGCAGCTGGTGTTGGAAAAACTGGACAGCTACATGTAAGAGAATGAAACTGGACTACTGTCTAGCCCCATACACAAAGGTAAACTCAAGGTGGATCAAAGACCTGAATGTAAGTAATGAAACCATAAAACTCTTAGCAGAGGCAAAAATCTCTTGGACATAAACAGGAGCAACTTCTTCATGAACATATCTCCCGGGGCAAGGGAAACAAAAGCAAAAATGAACAAGTGGGACTATATCAAGCTGAAAAGCTTCTGTACAGCAAAGGACACCATCAGTAGAACAAAAAGACATCCTACAGTATGGGAGAATATATTCATAAAAAACGTATCTGATAAAGGGTTGACATCCAAAATATATAAAGAACTCATGCACCTTAACAAACAGAAAGCAAATAATCCAATTAAGAAATGGGCAGAGGACATGAATAGACACTTCTCCAAAGAAGAAATTCAGATGGCCAACAGGCACATGAAAAGATGCTCCACATCGCTAATCATCAGAGAAATGCAGATTAAAACCACAATGAGATATCACCTCACACCAGTGAGGATGGCCAACATCCAAAACACAAACAACAACAAATGTTGGCGAGGATGTGGAGAAAAGGGAACCCTCCTACACTGCTGGTGGGACTGCAAATTAGTTCAACCATTGTGGAAAGCAGTATGGAGGTTCCTCAAAAAACTCAAAATAGAAATACCATTTGACCCAGGAATTCCACTCCTAGGAATTTACCCTAAGAATGCAGCAGCCCAATTTGAAAAGGACAGATGCACCCCTATGTTTATTGCAGCACTATTTACAATAGCCAAGAAATGGAAGCAACCTAAGTGTCCATCAGTAGATGAATGGATAAAGAAGATGTGGTACATATACACAATGGAATATTATTCAGCCATAAGAAGAAAACAAATCCTACCATTTGCAACAACATGGATGGAGCTAGAGGGTATTATGCTCAGTGAAATAAGCCAAGTTGAAAAAGACAAGTATCAAATGATTTCACTCATATGTGGAGTATAAGAACAAAGAAAAAATACTGAAGGAACAAAACAGCAGCAGACTCACAGAACCCAAGAACGGACTAATAGTTACCAAAGGGAAAGGGACTGGGGAAAATGGGCGGGAAGGGAGGGATAAGAGGGAAAAAGGGGCATTACGATTAGCAGATGTAATGTTGGGGGGGCACGGGGAGGGCAGTACAACTCAGAGAAGACAAGTAGTGATTCTATAGCATTTCACTACGCTGATGGACAGTGACTGTAATGGGGTTGGTGGGGGGGACCTGATGAAGGGGTAGTTTAATAACCGTAATATTGCACACGTAATTGTAGATTAATGATAATAAAATAAATTATATTTAAAAAAAAAGAAGAAAGTAACGCTGTATTCAAAGGTGAACTTCAGATGCATTAAAGACCTAAATAGAAAAGGTAAAACTACAAAACTATTAGGATAAAATCTAGGAAAATATTGTTCCAATTTACGGATCAGGAAGGTTGTCTTATTGCCCACAAATTCAAAAATTTGAAAGATTTAAGTACATTAAAATTAAGGATAACTGTACCAAAGTCAGCCAACTTATAAACGATACACTAGGAAAATATTTGCCATGTCTTAAACCACCAAGGGACTGCTATCTCAAATACGCAAGGAATTTTGGGAAGCAAGTCAAAACCCAACCAAAAGGAAGGGCCATGGGCATGAAAAGGTCAGATGTGAAAAGAGAAACCCAAAATGGCTGGCAGGGATATGAAGAAATGACTGACCTCCCTCATAAACAGAGAAGTACGTTATTACAGCAACTATGAAATTCTATTTAACAACAGTTAAATCGGTAAAGGGTAGGATGTTGTTCCACAATACTAAAAGCTGGCAAAAATGTAAAAGTAGGAATTTCCATACCTTGTTGGTAAGGGTAAAAATTGGTGAAGCCATTTTAGAAATAATCTGGCAGAACTTAGTGAGACTGAATATGTGATATCTAACATAAACCTGTAACAGCAATATCGTGCCTGCCTCTATAGCCCCAGAAAAACTCTGCCACAGCCATTAGCAACATCTAGAAAGATGCTTATTTCAGAACTATTTTTACCAAAGAGTAGGAGTGAACCTGCACACCTATCACCAGAGGAACTGGTAAGTAATTTGTGCTAGAGCAAACGATGAAATATTGCACAGTTAGAAGCAATGAACTGGATGTACATACATGAACAGAGCTCAAAGAATGTTGGGTGAACAAAGTAAAACATATAGCAAAACAGCAGTTATGTAGATGCCACACAAAGAAAAGAACTACATAATTTTACAAGCATAGAGATATAACCAAGAACATATATAAAAACACATTACATTGGGTACAAGTGAGGATTGGGAAGGATAGAGTGAATGGTGATTGAGAATGGGAATTAAAAGGAAAAACTGTAATCCAAAGAATATCTCTCTAAGCAATACTCTCTACAACTCAAATATTTTCTTACAGTCACATCAACTATCTGAGATGACTGTACATTCTACACATCTTGGTCTTAACTATGATAAATATGAAGATTCATGGCATCTGGTTCTCAGTTGTTACAAATGGTCTAATGAAAGGAGTACTGAGCTCCAAAACCTGAAAAGCTGTAACCTAGTCCAAGCTAACTAGTACTAGGCACCTTAAGCAGAGTCATTTTACCTACTTAATCTGTTTTCTTATCTGCAAAAATGGATTTGGATTATTCTCCAAATTCTTCCAGCTCCAAAATTATTTCATTAATTTTCTTAATTAATATTTATTCATATGCAATTACTTTCTCTCCTCCAACTACTCCCCCCCCCCCAAAAAAGAAGCAAAAAACAAGAGTATCAAAAGAGGGTGAGAAAAGAGATGGAACAACAGGAGTGCATAGCAACTTAGTTTTTTAGGGTAGAAAGGAGAAAAAAATTAAAGAGACATAGTGATTTTTTTATAGCCTTTTCAAGTATCTAAGGCAGAGTAAGATTATCTTGAGTCCAAGTCCAGACAATCTATTCTTTGAAGAGTATTACTGTATGCTGTCCTACCTGTCACTATGACTTCTTCTCAAAACCATGTTAAAGCCTCATATGGAGTTTCTTCTTGAAGACCCTAAATTTCAGCTTATCTGTATCAGTTTTCAGATAATAAATGACCTTTGAAGATGCCTTCCATATTAAAAATATAAGATTCCAACAGAACGATGAATTTTTTTAACCAACAAACTAGTCACACTCTGAGCATTTAACAAAAACCCAAACATTCAGTTAGAACTGTGGATCAAATGGATATAAAGACCTTAAAAATTAGGAAGATTAGAATATATTGTGAGTTGATGACCATGAATAGTAACTGAGGTATCTAAAAAACAATGGTATCACATTTTATAAAAAGAAAGTTGAAATTGGATTAAGATATCTAAAAACCAAAATGGGAATATTTAAAATATCTGAAAATTTGGAATTAAAATATTTTAAAAGAGAAAATAGAGATCTTGCAATATCCTTAGAATACAACAATAAGCATGAGAAATTGACCTAATTCCCACACGTATCTTCCACTCACATTTAATTTTAAATATGGATGGGGAAAAGAGGGAGGCGAGCGGGACGTAAGAGGTCACAAACCATCTGTTACTAGTAATTCCAGCACACATGTAGTTGGTACTGCACAAGAGATGAAGGGTTTCCCAGGTTGCCGTATTCTTAAGGTCTTCTACCAACAGCTAAAGTGTATACCTCACGCTCCATGCTTCAAGTCTCAATAAGCATAAACTTGACTATGAGGAGAAATGTACGTATGGACAGATAAATGCAATCCCGAAGAGTACAGAGGGCAGGTATTAAATAACAGGAAGATGTTTCAATAAATGAGATAAAAATAGCTTTAGAGAATAAAAAAATAAGAATCTAATAATATTTCATAGCTAAAATACAATTGTACACTTGAACCTGGCTTTTTCTACTCTACCTTTGGAGTTTTTCAACTGAGCTACACCTAAGTGATACACTCCAAAATACGGTTTAACAAAGCTAATGAAGTGAGTTTTAAATATTAAAAAATTTTCTTCTCTGAAAACCATCTTAAGGCAAATTTTACTTATTAGGGAGCATTTTGCTATTTAAGTAGTAATAGTAGTATGTTGTCATAATTTCAAGCAAATCAGTTTCAGGTAAACAAGCAGCATTACCTAACCCCATCAAGGTTAAAATCTAGACAGGCTCACAACATACTGAAATTTTTTGTTAAAATTGATGTCCCAATAATGCTTCCTTTAGGAATACAATTCTCAAAACACTGTCCCACCCAAAGGAAAGATTATTTCCGATAGCAATGCCTGTATAATAATAGGTCAGATTTAACTTTTCCTGGGAGTGCTACAAAACTTTTTTTACTGTGTATATCCATTTATTTTCTTTAACTTACACCTAGCTCATCGATTATTTAGCTAGGGCTGTGTAGAAACTACAGGCTTTCAAGAAACATTTAAAAATGTCGTTTTATTTTATCTCCTGATCAGGGCACTTTTCGAGTTCAAATACTTTAAAATTTTCCTTTCAAACTGAACTTTTTATTTTAGCTTTTATCTCTATTAGAAATAAGCATGCATTTCCCCATAAATTAGTGATCATGCTGCAAAAATTAAGAAACCTTTTTTTTCAATCCTAAATACTATTTCTACGGTTCCATAAAGTTCTCTAACCTCTCACTGTACTTCTGCATACTAATGCATATCTCCTTCCAACATCTATATGATTTTTTTTTTCTCTACTGCAATTCAGTACAGGTAGTTAAGAGTAGCTAACAGTATAATTCCACATGATATGGCATCTGTGTTTACATTTGGCTCTAATCACATGCTTAGAAGAGACTTATACAGGGGAAAGTAAACAAGGGAGAAAACAAAATGAAAACACAACTATGAGAAATAATGACTGCTGTTATTTAAAAAATATTCCCAACTTCTAGGTAGAACTTTCTCACCACATGCCTCAAAGCTACTAGGATTGCAAACATAAGGTATGGCATTTGAAAATGTTGGATACTAGAGAGGGAGGGAGGGAGGGAAGGAGGGAGGAAGGGAGGAAGAAAGAAAGAAGGAAGGGAGGGAGGAAGGAAGGAAAGCAAAACCAAACATATCCATATGCTTTCACAGAAGGGTCATCGTGACAAATGACTGATGGTTTTAATTTACACGGTACTTTAAATTTTGCTCCACGCTACAGTTACGTATGTCATGGCTTTGTGGTAAAGTTCCTCAGTTCCTTCAAAAAGTAAGTGGATCACAACTATTTACTACTCCTATCTCTAGGAATTCAGAGAAAAACAAATTCAAGAAACATCAGTCAGGAATCATAAAACTGTATTTACACACACATGCACACACACACACTCACTCTTGAAGAGCCATGACACCCTCAATCTTCAGGTAAGTAATTCAGTCTTCAGGTAAGTAATTCAGTCTTACTTGATAATCAGGTGATTTCAGCTTAATTCAAGATAAACAGTATTACTATTACATTATGGTATTGGCGGTATACTCACAGAAATACCATTAAAAATAACTGGGGAAGTAAATACTTCCAACATTTGACCTAATGAAATACTTCCTTTAGGAATGTATTAATATATGCAGTTATAGTAACATAATTATGTGAACATAAATCAAAGAGCATAACTAAATACTTTAAGTCTTGTGCAATTATTTCTATGTCAAAGTTATAATACCGATTTACAATGGTTGGTTGAAAAGTAAGAATTCTTTGAATGCGAGCCTACGATAATGATAAATATCAAACTATAGAGACTTTTACACTGCATTTAAAACCCCCAAACAAACTTAGGTTCCTTAATTTATCATTGGTAAATTTAAAATGCATATATGACCTGACTCTCATACTTAAAGTACAAGGGGAAGGAAAAGATAAAATTGAGAAATCACTAATATCTGAGTGACTGCTTGTTAAGCAGTTGTCTGCCAACCCGCATTTATTTAAGTGTACACAAGTTATGGGAAAATAACTACACGATACTATCAAGCAATTACTTACAATTTTTCTTACCATATTTGACCTTTTAATGTCTAAAAATATATTTCCAGGAAACTTAATAGGAATAACAAGGTTAAAAAGTATGGTAAATATACAAAAAAAAAAAAAAATACAGGCCAATCATAAACATATTCTTCTCCAAACCTAACACCATAAAACTTTTTTTTTTCTTTTTACAGCAGTAATACATCCAGTCTAAAGCGAGACTAAAGTGATAGTGATCTCAATTTCAGGATATATAAAGCTCAAATTCATAAAAATGTCCAAACTAAAACATTCCTACTTCTTTCCAGTCTTAGTATACTGACTAGAAAATGCATATGCCTAATTGACCCAGGGCTAGTTTTACACATCAGTAGGACTCAGAATTGCACTAAGCATCCCTAGCCATGCAGAGGTCCCAATCAACAGGAGACAGGGACTTATGGTACTACTACACCAAACATCACTTTTGTTTTAGCATCCTCTGCTGGTGGTTTCCAAAGACAGCAAGTAGAAATGGTGCAAATAACAGAAGAATATGTACCTGCTAGTCCATCTAAAGGAAACTAATCAGACTGTGGTCATTAGTAGCTAGAATACATTCCTCGAAAAAAAAAAAAAAGAAAGTAAGAAAACCACACACAGAGTATAAGCGGAAAATGAGAAGACAGATTTTTAAAATACAACAAGCAAAGCATTACATTATAAATGGTAAAAATCGATTTAGGCAATTTAAATACCACTCCTTTATAGATGACTTAACATTATTACCATCAAGTTACTACATAGGGTTTGATGCTTTGGCCAAACCATGCTCACTTGCTTTACAAGCTTGTGAAATTATATTACTTGATCTCCCATTAATATCCTACACTGCAGGTATATTCCAGGAAGGAAATTAAAATGTTTTACTGGAGGCTTAGCAGTAAAATCTGCATACCTTATTTTAAAATGAATAAAAAATATTTACATATAAATAACAGCATAAAGTATCTCTTCGACTATCACTGTATATACATCATTCACCGTCATTAAAAAGACAAGAGCTAACATTTTTCCCAAGCAGTTCTCTCCAATAAACAGCTGCAACTTATATATGATTGCATTGCTAAGAAATATTAACCAGCACCTATCCTAAGGTTTCAGGACACAGTGGCATATAACCATTTTTAATTCGCAGATTATGAGGCTTAACCTCAAATAGCATGGTTGTAATCATCAGCACTGGATGAAACTGATTTGAGAACAAAAAGAAATACAAGCACAGAGCCAAAAGTGATGAAAATGGAAGGTACCTGTAGTAGTACAGTGCTATCTTAAAACACCTCTTGTTTTCCGAGAGTAATCCATACTGCAGACAAGATATTTTGTGCTAAACAGCCTCAGATCTGTTCTTCTCATATTTAAACACAAGGGAAAAACACTGACAGCAAGCGTGGTAAATCAATCCCTCCCTCAAGAATGAAAGCAGCAGACAGGAGGGGACTCACATACAAGCAGGAGAAAACCCAACACCATCTTTTTTCTACCCGCACAAGGTGCCATTTGCTGCAGCGATCAAGAACCTCTTTTTCCTGTTGATTTCAAGTACCTTTTAGGGTAGCTTTTTTTCCCCTCAAGTCATCGGTTGGATATGCCTTACGGATGTAATGTTCACATCACAGGGTCTTTAGAAGAAAAATCCATTCTTTCCTGTTCAGGTCAACATATTTACAGCAGCTGCACAGACGCTGCTGGGGTGGTTCAGACTCACATGTCGCTCACACATGTGTCGTCAGCAACAAGAAAATCCCCTTTCTCTGGCGATGAACATTTTAAGTAAGGTAAAGAGCGAACAGCCCTCGCCAACCAACTTACCTTTCCTAAAGCCACATCAGCAACAGCGGCTGCAGCTCAATACAGAACACACAGTATTTGACGCTAAAACAGGAAATTAAATTGCAATGGCCTGTGCGCCACCCCTTGCCGTAAGGAGTCATCTCTCCACAATGAGGATACCAAATATTAGTTACCAATCCTAACAGACGCCTTCAAAAAGCGAATGTTTATTCGAATAACTAAAAATCACTCATGAAAGCAGTGACTTCAGCGTCAGCCCAATATATTATAAATGTTTACGACTGGAAGGAAGCATCAAGAAACAGCTTAAAACCTTGGTATCTGCTTCTAGACGGGAAATCCCACACAAAATCTAAAACTACCAGGAGAGGTTAGAAAACCTTGCGTTTCGCATCCCAGAGGGGAGGGAGAAAGGGAGCCAGGGGTGGGTCTGGGGGGCGGGGAGCGCCAGAGAGTTTACACTCACACACACATTTCCCCATTTTTCTGGAAGGTACGGCGATCCCAATTACAGGCTCGTTTATTGCCCTACTCCTAAAAACTCGTTTTAAAAATAACGCAGGAGCCAAAAGGAGCACCTCCGCCCGAAACCCACGCGAAATTCCTTACATAGCCTGGGGCTGCAGCCGGCGGGAGGGTCGTTGCCGCCCATTACTATACAAACAGGTACGGGGTCGCCGGGAGGAGGACTTCGCCGGTGCCCGCCGCCCCCGGGCGGGCAAGTCTCGCTCCTCTCACCACAGGAAAGGTCTAGGCAATAGCGAATCAGCAAACATTTCGCTGCTGAACAACGGCACAGAATCGCCCCCGAGATAAGCAGAAATGCAAAACTACTTACACAAATCAACAAACACTGCAGCTGCAGCGCGAACAGCGGACCGAGCGTCCGTGGGTCCGTCCGCCCCTCGCCCCCCTCCCCACGCCAACCCGCCAACCCGCCTTCCGCCCGAGACCGAGCGCGCCATCCAAGCTCCATTACCCGGTGCAGCGCTCCGCGCGTCCGGCCCAGGTAACAACTTCCCCACAAACCTAAAGAGAAGACAGGCGTCCACACAGAGCCCCATCCCGGCGCGGAAAAGCAGCCCTCCCCGGGGAAGGGATCTGTCTGCGGTGCTTGCCGGTCTCCGAGACCAGGTAACAACGCCACAAACGCACCCGCTGCCCAGCTCGCCGCCCGCGCCAGGTCTCCCGCGGCGGCAAGTAGATGCCCGCTCGCGGCCCGAGTCCCCGGCCGCCCCGCCAGCTCCCCACGGAACGCGCACGGCACTCGCGGGGCTCGCCTCGCCGTGGCCAGCCGGGGCCGAGGAGCGGGGAGGGGGGCCGCTTGGGGCCCCGCGCCTCCGTCTCGCTTCTCCCCATCCCGCCGGCGCGCCGCGCCACCAGCTCACAACTTCATCGCCGCCGGCCCAGCCCGGTCCGCCTGCGGCGCGCTCCGCCGGAGCCCGCGCACACGCGCGCACGGACGACACGCATCCCGCAGCCGCACGTCGCCCGCAGCCCGAGCCCGGTCGGGTCCAAGCCGCGGGGCCCGAGCGACAGAGGCCCTTGGGGCCGGTCAGCGCCGGGCACAAGTTAGTTCTCCGGGCTCCCCGGGGCCTCCGCGCTGAGGGAGGATAACACGCAGGGGGCTGAGTCCGGGAGGAGGCGCCGAGGGGCAAAAGAGTGCGGGATACGTGCGAAAAAAAGCAACAGCCGCTCCACCCGGGACCAAGAGAGTGGCCGGCCGCGCCCAGCACGGCTCCCCCGCCCTCACCCCAGGGGGCGCCCCGGCTGCCCGGCTCTCCCGGACTTCGCCGCTCCCCACTCCGCTCCGCTACTCACCGTTACGGCGCCGCGCCGCGGGCTCTCCCGCTTTCTGCGCTGACACCTGCGGCCATCGGCCTGCTCCTGCATCCCTCGGAATGTTCCTGTCAGGTCCTCCGCCTCTCGCCGCACCGCACCTGGCTTACGACCCTCGCGGCTTTACGACATCACGTTCCTGACACCTAGGGCCGCTCGCTCTACGGCGGCAACCTTGTTGCTAAGGAGAGGACGGTTTGCGCCAGTCCTGGAAGCCGCTGAGTTTTTGAAAGGAGGGGCGAGGGAAAAGCTTCTCTCAGGTGTCGTGAGATGGGGGAGACTTCATTGAAAATAATAAAACATTACTGAGAAAAGGGACCGTTGGTAGACTTCATGGAAAACAATAAAACATTACTGAGAAAGGGTGAGTGGGGAGGGAGGGAGAAGGGGATTAACGGTCATTAAGATTAGCGCACATCATGTGGGGGGAGGCGGGGCACGGGGAAGGCAGTATAGCACGGAGAAGACAAGTAGTGATTCTATAGCATCTTAACTATGTTGATGGACAGTGACTATAATGGGGTATGTGGTGGGGACTTGATAATAGGGGGGAATGTAGTAACCACAATGTTGCTCATGTGAAACCTGAGCATAAGATTGTATATCAATGATACCTTAATAAAAAAAGAAAAAAGAATAGTCAATAAACTAAAGACCAAGGCATGTTTCCTCGGCTTGGAAATCCCATTTTAAAATGTTACTTAAAATACCCTGAGGACAGTGACTGTAATGGGGTAGGTGGGGGGGACCTGATGAAGTGGGGAGTTTAATAACCATAATGTTGCACATGTAATTGTTGATTAATGATACCAAAAAAAAAATACCCTGAGGAAAATTAACTAGTCTTACATTAAAATATCTTTACTAAATTAGGAAGTGTTGTCATCTTTATTGTAGTCCATACAATCAAGTTAAAGGTATAACTTTCCAGTATTTTTGCCTTTTATTTCATCATTATTGGTTTATTCCCGGAATTGAGGTATCTTTAGGTAATATTATTTTCATTGTACTTCCTGCATAATAATTATTATGTAAAAGTATAATTATTATTATTTATTCTTACAGACGGGCTTCTCTATGCACTTTCTTAATGAAGTATTTTGATGAACTGAAGTTTTCAAAGTTTTGAAATTCAATTTATTTATCATTTTTTTATGCTTAGTGCTTTCTGTGCCCTCTCCAAGAAATCTCTGCCTATTCTAAAATTACAAAAAAACTGATCTGTTTTCTCCTCAAAGCTAATAGTTTTAGTTTTACATTTACGTCTATGATCGGTAGACCTGTGGTTTGTTGGGAAGTATGGATAGAGGTTCATTTTCTTCCTATAATAGTTATCCACTTGTCCCAGCAGTTAGTGAAAAGACTATACGTTCAGCATAGGATTAACTTGGCACCTCTGTCAAAGAATCAATTGGCAATTTATGTGTGACTCTTGCTGTGATCTGTTTGTCTATACTAAAGTCAGTACCGCACTGACTTTCACAATTTTACCATTCACAATTGCATCCAGAAGAATAAAATACCTAGGAATAAACCTAACCAAGGAAGTGAAAGACTTATACTCTGAACACACAAGACACTCATGAGAGAAATTAAAGAAGAGACCAATAAATGGAAACACATCCCTTGCTCACGGATAGGAAGAATTAATATTGTCAAAATGGCCATCCTGCCTAAAGCAATCTACAGATTCAATGCAATCCCTATCAAATACCAACAGCATTCTTCAATGAACTAAGGCAAATACTCCTAAAATTCATATGGAACCACAAAAGACCCCGAACAGGCACAGCAATCCTGAGAAGGAACAATAAAGCTGGCGGGATTATGCTCCCCAATTTCAAGCTTTACTACAAAGCCACAGTACTCAAGACAATTTGGTACTGGCACAAGAATAGACCCATGACCAATGGAACAGACTAGAGAGCCCAGATATAAACCCAAGCATATATGGTCAATTCATATATGATAAAGGAGCCATGGATATACAATTAATGGGAAATGACAGCCTCTTCAACAGCTGGTGTTGGCAAAACTGGACAGCTACATGTAAGAGAATGACACTGGATTATTGTCTAACCCCGTACACAAAAGTAAACTCAAAATGGATCAAAGACCTGAATGTAAGTCATGAAACCATAAAACTCTTAGAAAAAAACATAGGCAAAAATCTCTTGGACATAAACCTGAGCGACTTCTTCATGAACGTATTTCCCCGGGCAAGGGAAACAAAAGCAAAAATGAACAAGTGGGACTATATCAAACTAAAAAGCTTCTGTACATCAAAGGATACCATCAATAAAACAAAAAAAAATCCTACAGTATGGGAGAATATATTCATAAATGACATATCCGATAAGGGGTTGACATCCAAATTTTATAAAGAGCTGATGCACCTCAACAAACAAAAAGCAAATGAACCAATTAAAAAATGGGCAGAAGAGCTGAACAGACACTTCTCCTAAGAAGAAATTCAGATGGCCAACAGGCACGTGAAAAGATGCTCCACATCGCTAATCATCAGAGAAATGCAAATTAAAACCATAATGCGATAGCTCCTCACACCAGTTAGGATGGCCGCCATCCAAAAGACAAACAACAACAAATGTTGGCGAGATGTGGAGAAAGGGGAACCCTCCTATACTGCTGGTGGAATGTAAATTAGTTCACCCATTGTGGAAAGCAGTATGGAGGTTCCTCAAAATAGAAATACCATTTGACCCAGGAATTCCACTCCTAGGAATTTACCCTAAGAATGCAGCTGCACGGTTTGAGAAATATGCACTCCTATGTTTATTGCAGCACTATTTACAATAGCCAAGAAATGGAAGCAACCTAAGTGTCCATTAGTAGATGAACGGATAAAGAAGAAGTGGTACATATACACAATGGAATATTATTCAGCCATAAGAAGAAAACAAATTCCATCATTTGCAACAACATGGATGTAGCTAGAGGGTATTATGCTCAGTGAAATGAGCCAGGTGGAGAAAGACAAGTATCAAAGGATTTCACTCATCTGTGGAGTATAAGAACAAAGAAAAAACTGAAGGAACAAAACAGCAGCAGACTCACAGAACCCAAGAATGGACTAACAGTTACCAAAGGGAAAGGGACTGGGGGAGATGGGTGGGAAGGGAGGGACAAGGGGGGAAAAGGGGCATTACAATTAGCAGACATAATGTAGGGGGGGCACGGGGAAGGCTGTACAACTCAGAGAAGACAAGTAATGATTCTATAGCATCTCACTACGCTGATAGACAGTGACTGTAATGGGGTATGTGGGGTTGACTTGATGAAGTGGGGAGTTTAGTAACCATAATGTTGCACATGTAATTGTAGACTAATGATACCAAAAAAATAATAATAATAAATAGTCATAACAACAACAAAACAAAAAATTAATGAATCCCCTCCTGATTCAAGATGGCGGTGGGAGAGGTGAGACAGAGAACTCCTCCCAAAACCACAGATAGTGTGAAAATACAGTTAATACAACTAACCCTAAAACAGCAACAGGAAAGAAGAATGCACCAGACTGCACACAGACCTCATGAACAGAGCAGACCTCACAAACCCCAACCTCACTCTAGGGGCTCAGCTGCTCCACGAACTGGAGCTTCTGGGCAATAGAGGGCACTACACAGAAATATGAAACGTCAAAAGAACACGGTACAGACCAAAATCTCACAAACCCCAGAAAAAGGACCAAATGAAACAACTCACGAATCTTCCTGAAAGAGAGTTCAAAATAAAAATCATAAACATGCTTATGGAGGTACAGAAAAATATTCAAGAACTCAAGAACGAATTTAAGACAGAGATTCATCATTAAGAAATTCCATATCTGAAATGAAACATACAATGGAGGGATTTAAAAGCAGATTAGATGTAGTAGAAGAGACTGTAAATGGAATAGAAATTAGAGAAGAGGAATATGAAGAAGCTGAGGCACGGAGAGAAAAAAGAATCTCTAAGAATGAAAGAATGTTGAGAGAACTGTGTGACCAATCCAAATGGAACAATATTCGCATAATAAGGGTATCAGAAGAAGAAGAGAGAGAAAAAGGGGTAGAAAGTGTCACTCAGGAGGTAATTGCTGAAAACTTCCCAAATCTGGGGAAGGGGATAGTCTCTCAAGCCATGGAGACGCACGGATCTCCCAACACAAGGGACCCAAGGAGGACAACATCAAAACATATAATAATTAAAATGGCAAAGATCAAGGATAAAGACAGACTTCTAAAAGCAGATAGAGAGAGGACGTGAGGAGGAAGATGGCGGCATGAGCAGGGCCGCAGAAATCTCCTCCCAAAACCATATATATCTATGAAAACACAGCAAATACAATTATTTCTAAAAGAGAGACCAGAATATACACAATAGGGCACAGCCTGCATCTGCACCTGAGAGGACTCAACACCCCATGAGGCAGGTAAGATAGGGAGCCGCGACCCAACGGGACCCGAGCACTCCCCCACCCCAGCGCACCTATGGGAGGAGAGGATTCAGAGCCGGCAGGGAGTGGAAGTATAGGCCCACCAAATAACCAGCCCTGGTGATCTGCACCAGGAGCGCTGACACACACCACACTGTCTATCAGATATTAGAGAGGCAGAAGGTGCAGGTTTTGAGCTGGGAATGCACTCGGGTACTTGCAGCAGGCTCCCCGGGACAAAAGAAAACCACGTGCTTTTTTTGGCAGTCTTAAAGAGACAAGGGTCCAGGATCATCCCAGCACACTCGGCCCAGCAGGCTGGGATTCCTGAGGAATTTCAGACCCCTTGGCTGGCGACTGGGAAAAAGTAGCTGCACTGAAACTTCACATAGAGAACAACAGCCTCCCATTCATTCCCACCCCAGCCAGAGCCACAAAGGGCCCTGTGGAGCTGTGTGGCTGCAGCTGCGGAATACTGAAGCAACAGCGCCACTGACAGCATCGTCACAGAATCTACTTCCGGAGGGTGTTTTTTTTTTCTTCCTTTCTTTTCTTTTCTTTCTTTCCTTTTTTTCTCTTTGCTTTCTCTTCCTTCTTTTTTTTTTCAAGTCTTAAAGAGCCCAGCTGACTTATGTGGCACCTACCAGCAACCACTTCTATCTCCATGAAAAGACAGAGGAATATGGTGCAGACCAAGGTCACCCAGATCCAGAAAACACCAGAGAGGGAGCCTGAAGGAATGGAAATGCACAATCTTCCTGAAAAAGAATTCACAAAGAAACTCATAACCATACTGACGGATCTACAGAGAAATGTGCAACAGCTGAGGGAGGAAGTGAGGGAAGTGAGGAAAGACAATGCAGAAATGAGACAAGCCGTCAATGGGCTTAGCAGCAGACTGGACGAGATGCAAGAGGCTGTAATGGAATAGAAAACAGAGAACAGGAATACAGAGCAGCTGAGGCAGAGAGAGATAAAAGGACCTCTAGGAATGAAAGAATATTAAGAGAACTGTGTGACCAATGCAAACGGAACAATATTCGCATTATAGGAGTACCAGAGGAAGAAGGGAGAGAAAAAGGGATAGAAAGTGTCTTTGAAGAAAAATTGCTGAAAAATTCCCCATGCTGGGGAAGGAAATAGTCTCGCAGTCCACAGGAGCCCACAGATCTCCCAACACAAGGGACCCAAGGAAGACAACACCAAGACACATAATAATTAAAATGGCAAAGATCAAAGATAACGACAGAGTATTAAAGGCAGCTAGAGAGAGAAAAAAGATCACCTACAAAGGAAAACCCATCAGACTATCATCAGACTTCTCAACAGAAACCTTATAGGCCAGAAGAGAATGGCATGATATATTTAATGTAATAAAACAGAAGGGCCGCAAACCAAGAATACTGTATACAGCATGATTATCATTTAAATATGACGGAGGGATTAAACAATTTCCAGGCAAGCGAAACCTGAGAGAATTTGCCTCCCATAAACCACCTCTACAGGACATATTAAAGGAACTGCTTTAGAGGGAAAGCACTCCTAAGGCTAAAAAGACATCACTAGAGAAAATAAAATCATAGCAAAGATAGAAGACCATCCAAATACTAACTAAAGGCAAAGAATAAAAAACCTAGTATATAAAGAATGGAGGAGGAAGAATAAGAAGGGAGAGAAATAAAGAAACATCAGACTGTGTTTACAATAACTTAACAAGAAAGTTAAGTTAGATTGTTAGATAGTAAAGAACCAACCCTTGAACCTTTGGTAACCACTAATCTAAAGCCAGCAATGGCAATAAGTACATATCTATCAATAATCACCCTAAATGTAAATGGACTGAATGCACCAATCAAAAGACACAGAGTAACAGAATGGATAAAAAAGCAAGACCCATCTCTATGCTGCCTACAAGAAACTCACCTGAAACCTAAATATATACACAGACTAAAAGTGGAGGGATGGAAAAAGATATTTCATGCAAACAACAAGGAGAAAAAAGCAGGTGTTGCAGTACTTGTATCAGACAAAATAGAATTCAAAACGAGAAAAGTAGCAAGAGATAAAGAAGGACATTACATACTGATAAAGGGGTCAATTCAACAAGAGGATACAACCATTATAAATATATATGCACGCAGTATCGGAGTGCCAGCATATTTCAAACAAATACTAACAGAACTAAAGGAGGAAATAGACAGCAATGCGTTCATTTTAGGTGACCACAATACACCATTCACTCCAAAGGACTGACCAACCAGACAGAAATTAAGTAAAGACACAGAGGCACTGAAAACACAATGGAACAGATGAACCTAACAGACATCTAGAGAACTCTACACCCAAAAGCAACAGGATACACATTCTTCTCAAGTGCACATGGAACATTTTCCAGAATAGACCACATACTAGGCCACAAAAAGAACCTCAGTAAAGTCAAAAATATTGAAATTCTACCAACCAACTTCTCAGATCACAAAGGTATAAAACTAGAAATAAATTTTAGAAAGAAAACAAAAAGGCTCACAAATACATGGAGACTTAACAACATTCTCCTAATTAATCAACGGGTTAACGACCAAATCAAAACAGAAATCAAAGAATATATGGACACTAATAACAATAAAACAAAGTCACAATTTCGGTGGGACGCAGCAAATGCAGTTCTAAGAGGAAAGTATATTGCAGTCCAGGCCTATTTAAAGAAGGAAGAACATTCCCAAATGAATAGTCTAAAGACACAATTACTGAAATTGGAAAAAGACGAACAAATGACACCCAAAGTCAGCAGAAGGAGGGACATAATAAAGATCAGAGGAGAAATAAATAAAATTGAGAAGAATAAAACAATAGAAAAAATCAATGAAACCAAGAGCTGGTTCTTTGAAAAAATAAACAAAATAGATAAACCCACAGCCACACTCATTAAGAGAAAAAGAGAATCTATACACATAAACAGAATCAGAAATGAGAAAGGAAAAATAATGACAGACCCCACAGAAATACAAAAATTATAAGAGAATATTATGAGAATCTATATGCTAACAAGCTGGAAAACATAGAAGAAATGGACTATTTCTTAGAAAAATACAACCTCCCAAGACTGACCAAGGAAAAAACAGAAAAACTAAACAGACTAATCACCAGCAATGAAATTGAATCAGTAATCAAAAAACTACCCAAGAACAAAACCCCCGGATCTGAAGGATTCACCTCTGAATTCTACGATACATATAGAGAAGAAATAACAAACATTCTACTTAAAGTTTTCCAAAATACAGAAGAGGAGGGAATACTACCAAACTCATTCTATGAAGCCAGCATCACTCTAACACCAAAACCTGGCAAAAACCTCACCAAAAAAGAAAATGCAAAAATACTCAACAAAATATTAGCAAACCGAATTCAAAAATACATCAAGAGGATCATACACCATGATCAAGTGGAATTCATCTCAGGGATGCAAGGATGGTACAACATTCGAAAATCCATCAACATCATCCACCACATCAACAAAAAGAAGAACAAAAACCACATGATCATCTCCATAGATGCTGAAAAAGCATTGGACAAAATTCAGCATCCATTCATGATTAAAACTCTCAACAAAATGGGTATAGACGGCAAGTACCTCAACATCATAAAGGCTATATATGACAATCCCACAGCTAACATCATACTTAACAGCGAGACGCTGAAAGCTTTTCATCTAAGATCGGGAACAAGACAGGGATGCTCACTCTCTCCACTGTTATTCAACATAGTACTGGAGGTCCTAGCCACAGCAATCAGACAAAACTAAGAAATACAAGGCATCCAGTTTGGTAAAGAAGAAGTCAAATTGTCACTATTTGCAGATGACATGATATTGTATATAAAAAACCCTAAAGACTCCACTCCAAAACTACTAGAATAATATCTGAATTCAGCAAAGTTGCAGGATACAAAATTAACACACACAAATCTGTTGCTTTCCAATATATTAATGATGAACTAACAGAAAGAGAAATCAGAAAAACAATTCCATTCACAATTGCATCAAAAACAATAAAATACTTAGGAATAAACCTAACAAAGGAAGATTTCCGCTGCCCTGCTCATGCCGCCATCTTCCTCCTCACATCCTCTCTCTATCTGCTTTTAGAAGTCTGTCTTTATCCTTGATCTTTGCCATTTTAATTATTATATGTTTTGATGTTGTCCTCCTTGGGTCCCTTGTGTTGGGAGATCCGTGCGTCTCCATGGCTTGAGAGACTATCCCCTTCCCCAGATTTGGGAAGTTTTCAGCAATTACCTCCTGAGTGACACTTTCTACCCCTTTTTCTCTCTCTTCTTCTTCTGATACCCTTATTATGCGAATATTGTTCCATTTGGATTGGTCACACAGTTCTCTCAACATTCTTTCATTCTTAGAGATTCTTTTTTCTCTCCGTGCCTCAGCTTCTTCATATTCCTCTTCTCTAATTTCTATTCCATTTACAGTCTCTTCTACTACATCTAATCTGCTTTTAAATCCCTCCATTGTATGTTTCATTTCAGATATGGAATTTCTTAATGATGAATCTCTGTCTTAAATTCGTTCTTGAGTTCTTGAATATTTTTCTGTACCTCCATAAGCATGTTTATGATTTTTATTTTGAACTCTCTTTCAGGAAGATTCGTGAGTTGTTTCATTTGGTCCTTTTTCTGGGGTTTGTGAGATTTTGGTCTGTACCGTGTTCTTTTGACGTTTCATATTTCTGTGTAGTGCCCTCTATTGCCCAGAAGCTCCAGTTCGTGGAGCAGCTGAGCCCCTAGAGTGAGGTTGGGGTTTGTGAGGTCTGCTCTGTTCATGAGGTCTGTGTGCAGTCTGGTGCATTCTTCTTTCCTGTTGCTGTTTTAGGGTTAGTTGTATTAACTGTATTTTCACACTATCTGTGGTTTTGGGAGGAGTTCTCTGTCTCACCTCTCCCACCGCCATCTTGAATCAGGAGGGGATTCATTAATTTTTTGTTTTGTTGTTGTTATGACTATTTATTATTATTATTTTTTTGGTATCATTAGTCTACAATTACATGTGCAACATTATGGTTACTAAACTCCCCACTTCATCAAGTCAACCCCACATACCCCATTACAGTCACTGTCTATCAGCGTAGTGAGATGCTATAGAATCATTACTTGTCTTCTCTGAGTTGTACAGCCTTCCCCGTGCCCCCCCTACATTATGTCTGCTAATTGTAATGCCCCTTTTCCCCCCTTGTCCCTCCCTTCCCACCCATCTCCCCCAGTCCCTTTCCCTTTGGTAACTGTTAGTCCATTCTTGGGTTCTGTGAGTCTGCTGCTGTTTTGTTCCTTCAGTTTTTTCTTTGTTCTTATACTCCACAGATGAGTGAAATCCTTTGATACTTGTCTTTCTCCACCTGGCTCATTTCACTGAGCATAATACCCTCTAGCTACATCCATGTTGTTGCAAATGATGGAATTTGTTTTCTTCTTATGGCTGAATAATATTCCATTGTGTATATGTACCACTTCTTCTTTATCCGTTCATCTACTAATGGACACTTAGGTTGCTTCCATTTCTTGGCTATTGTAAATAGTGCTGCAATAAACATAGGAGTGCATATTTCTCAAACCGTGCAGCTGCATTCTTAGGGTAAATTCCTAGGAGTGGAATTCCTGGGTCAAATGGTATTTCTATTTTGAGGAACCTCCATACTGCTTTCCACAATGGGTGAACTAATTTACATTCCACCAGCAGTATAGGAGGGTTCCCCTTTCTCCACATCTCGCCAACATTTGTTGTTGTTTGTCTTTTGGATGGCGGCCATCCTAACTGGTGTGAGGAGCTATCGCATTATGGTTTTAATTTGCATTTCTCTGATGATTAGCGATGTGGAGCATCTTTTCACGTGCCTGTTGGCCATCTGAATTTCTTCTTAGGAGAAGTGTCTGTTCAGCTCTTCTGCCCATTTTTTAATTGGTTCATTTGCTTTTTGTTTGTTGAGGTGCATCAGCTCTTTATAAAATTTGGATGTCAACCCCTTATCGGATATGTCATTTATGAATATATTCTCCCATACTGTAGGATTTTTTTTTGTTTTATTGATGGTATCCTTTGATGTACAGAAGCTTTTTAGTTTGATATAGTCCCACTTGTTCATTTTTGCTTTTGTTTCCCTTGCCCGGGGAAATACGTTCATGAAGAAGTCGCTCAGGTTTATGTCCAAGAGATTTTTGCCTATGTTTTTTTCTAAGAGTTTTATGGTTTCATGACTTACATTCAGGTCTTTGATCCATTTTGAGTTTACTTTTGTGTACGGGGTTAGACAATAATCCAGTGTCATTCTCTTACATGTAGCTGTCCAGTTTTGCCAACACCAGCTGTTGAAGAGGCTGTCATTTCCCATTAATTGTATATCCATGGCTCCTTTATCATATATGAATTGACCATATATGCTTGGGTTTATATCTGGGCTCTCTAGTCTGTTCCATTGGTCATGGGTCTATTCTTGTGCCAGTACCAAATTGTCTTGAGTACTGTGGCTTTGTAGTAAAGCTTGAAATTGGGGAGCATAATCCCGCCAGCTTTATTGTTCCTTCTCAGGATTGCTGTGCCTGTTCGGGGTCTTTTGTGGTTCCATATGAATTTTAGGAGTATTTGCCTTAGTTCATTGAAGAATGCTGTTGGTATTTGATAGGGATTGCATTGAATCTGTAGATTGCTTTAGGCAGGATGGCCATTTTGACAATATTAATTCTTCCTATCCGTGAGCAAGGGATGTGTTTCCATTTATTGGTCTCTTCTTTAATTTCTCTCATGAGTGTCTTGTGTGTTCAGAGTATAAGTCTTTCACTTCCTTGGTTAGGTTTATTCCTAGGTATTTTATTCTTCTGGATGCAATTGTGAATGGTAAAATTGTGAAAGTCAGTGCGGTACTGACTTTAGTATAGACAAACAGATCACAGCAAGAGTCACACATAAATTGCCAATTGATTCTTTGACAGAGGTGCCAAGTTAATCCTATGCTGAACGTATAGTCTTTTCACTAACTGCTGGGACAAGTGGATAACTATTATAGGAAGAAAATGAACCTCTATCCATACTTCCCAACAAACCACAGGTCTACCGATCATAGACGTAAATGTAAAACTAAAACTATTAGCTTTGAGGAGAAAACAGATCAGTTTTTTTGTAATTTTAGAATAGGCAGAGATTTCTTGGAGAGGGCACAGAAAGCACTAAGCATAAAAAAATGATAAATAAATTGAATTTCAAAACTTTGAAAACTTCAGTTCATCAAAATACTTCATTAAGAAAGTGCATAGAGAAGCCCGTCTGTAAGAATAAATAATAATAATTATACTTTTACATAATAATTATTATGCAGGAAGTACAATGAAAATAATATTACCTAAAGATACCTCAATTCCGGGAATAAACCAATAATGATGAAATAAAAGGCAAAAATACTGGAAAGTTATACCTTTAACTTGATTGTATGGACTACAATAAAGATGACAACACTTCCTAATTTAGTAAAGATATTTTAATGTAAGACTAGTTAATTTTCCTCAGGGTATTTTTTTTTTGGTATCATTAATCAACAATTACATGTGCAACATTATGGTTATTAAACTCCCCACTTCATCAGGTCCCCCCCACCTACCCCATTACAGTCACTGTCCTCAGGGTATTTTAAGTAACATTTTAAAATGGGATTTCCAAGCCGAGGAAACATGCCTTGGTCTTTAGTTTATTGACTATTCTTTTTTCTTTTTTTATTAAGGTATCATTGATATACAATCTTATGCTCAGGTTTCACATGAGCAACATTGTGGTTACTACATTCCCCCCTATTATCAAGTCCCCACCACATACCCCATTATAGTCACTGTCCATCAACATAGTTAAGATGCTATAGAATCACTACTTGTCTTCTCCGTGCTATACTGCCTTCCCCGTGCCCCGCCTCCCCCCACATGATGTGCGCTAATCTTAATGACCGTTAATCCCCTTCTCCCTCCCTCCCCACTCACCCTTTCTCAGTAATGTTTTATTGTTTTCCATGAAGTCTACCAACGGTCCCTTTTCTCAGTAATGTTTTATTATTTTCAATGAAGTCTCCCCCATCTCACGACACCTGAGAGAAGCTTTTCCCTCGCCCCTCCTTTCAAAAACTCAGCGGCTTCCAGGACTGGCGCAAACCGTCCTCTCCTTAGCAACAAGGTTGCCGCCGTAGAGCGAGCGGCCCTAGGTGTCAGGAACGTGATGTCGTAAAGCCGCGAGGGTCGTAAGCCAGGTGCGGTGCGGCGAGAGGCGGAGGACCTGACAGGAACATTCCGAGGGATGCAGGAGCAGGCCGATGGCCGCAGGTGTCAGCGCAGAAAGCGGGAGAGCCCGCGGCGCGGCGCCGTAACGGTGAGTAGCGGAGCGGAGTGGGGAGCGGCGAAGTCCGGGAGAGCCGGGCAGCCGGGGCGCCCCCTGGGGTGAGGGCGGGGGAGCCGTGCTGGGCGCGGCCGGCCACTCTCTTGGTCCCGGGTGGAGCGGCTGTTGCTTTTTTTCGCACGTATCCCGCACTCTTTTGCCCCTCGGCGCCTCCTCCCGGACTCAGCCCCCTGCGTGTTATCCTCCCTCAGCGCGGAGGCCCCGGGGAGCCCGGAGAACTAACTTGTGCCCGGCGCTGACCGGCCCCAAGGGCCTCTGTCGCTCGGGCCCCGCGGCTTGGACCCGACCGGGCTCGGGCTGCGGGCGACGTGCGGCTGCGGGATGCGTGTCGTCCGTGCGCGCGTGTGCGCGGGCTCCGGCGGAGCGCGCCGCAGGCGGACCGGGCTGGGCCGGCGGCGATGAAGTTGTGAGCTGGTGGCGCGGCGCGCCGGCGGGATGGGGAGAAGCGAGACGGAGGCGCGGGGCCCCAAGCGGCCCCCCTCCCCGCTCCTCGGCCCCGGCTGGCCACGGCGAGGCGAGCCCCGCGAGTGCCGTGCGCGTTCCGTGGGGAGCTGGCGGGGCGGCCGGGGACTCGGGCCGCGAGCGGGCATCTACTTGCCGCCGCGGGAGACCTGGCGCGGGCGGCGAGCTGGGCAGCGGGTGCGTTTGTGGCGTTGTTACCTGGTCTCGGAGACCGGCAAGCACCGCAGACAGATCCCTTCCCCGGGGAGGGCTGCTTTTCCGCGCCGGGATGGGGCTCTGTGTGGACGCCTGTCTTCTCTTTAGGTTT